>CAUYQV010173992.1:0-17806 GCA_963574575.1 Galagoides demidoff | reverse complement strand
GGCGCCTGTGGTCCCAGCTACTTGGGAGGCGGAGGCAGGAGACTCGCTTGAGCCCAGTAGTTGGAGGTTGCTATGAGCTGTGATGCCATGGCACTCTACCCAGGGGGATAGCTTGAGGCTCCATCTCAAAAAAAAAAAAATTTTTTTTTTTAATTCCAGTAGAGGATCCCCAGTGCCTAGATCCCTGGCATGTAGCTGATACCTAATAAACACTTGTTGAATGAATATGTGAATAAAGGACCTTACACTAATCCCTGGAAAAGAAACGAGGGCTTATAGGGCTGCAGTTGAGAGAAAGTCTTTAATAAGCCACTAAGAGTCAGTGTAGATATGAGTCTCCCTGGAGGCACACTCAGGCCACAACAGACGGTGACAAAATTGCCATCCAGTGGGACAGAGTGTGGGTCCAGTTAACAGAAGGTCATTGGTCTTGCTAAGTGGAGGACGCAGCTCCCATCTGGGTGCGAGAACCACTCCGGCCTCCTCTCTTTCTACCCTTTCTCCAGACTACTCAGGTTCTCGCCCAAGGAAGTGTTTAATATTTAGAGAATATTTGTCAAAAAAGGACACAAAATTATTACCAAGCCTGGGATGACCATGCCTCAGTTTAGCCTTGGCCGTTGTTTGATCCGGAAGCATTTGTAAGAGCTAGAAAATGCAGAAACCAATTTTAAGAGTCATACTGAACGGTTCTTTCAGGTGGTTTCTAGGCAAAAAATCTCCCCAGATGGGCTAGAACTGTAATTTTTAAAAGCGTGGCCATATGGAAAGAAGGCACTAGAATATTTACCCAGCAGGAATGACGTGCCAGGATGCATAAACTAGACACTTTCCATTTAATCCCCATGACTGCGCCATCGGGGAGGTGGTAGACCCCTTTTGAGACAGCAGTGGAGGCTCAAAGGTAATACCTCATTTGCCTAAGCTCACCCAACCCATTTGTCACTCCACCCTGATCAACCCACAGCTCACAGATGGGATTTAGAAAATAGTGAGGTGTCTTTGAGAGAACCGACTCCTTGGATTAAAAAGTTTTCCTGGCCTTTGCGGCAACTGACGGGACAGACCAGGTGTATTAAGGAAGGCCTGGCATAGGACAGCAAAAGACCTGTGACCTCTCCCAGGAGCTAGGGCAAGGCTCCAAAGCACATTTTCCCAAGCTCCAGCCCTACCCCCAAGCCTTGCCAGTCTATTCTGACTTAAGGGCTCTGCCTGCAGTGATAGTCTGAGTGATAATGAGGGGCGCAGAGGAGGAAAAAGTGCTCTGTTGTGTCCAACAGGACCCTGATGAGAATAGCTTGACTTCCTTGCAAAGCAGCTAGCGTGCACAGCGGCACCAGTTCTTGGAAAAATAACACCACTGATACATTGCAGGGATGTAGGTGGGAATGGCACAGAATGTAAGAACATATTGGCACTGTCTATTTAAAATAGCAAAACCAGCAGAAAGGCATGAAGGCAGTAATTCTAACCTTGTTAAACTGAAAACATTCCTCAGGTCCTCTTGGGAAACTTGTCGTTGCTTCACCAGGAGGGAGGTGAACCCGCTTCTTCGAGGTCAGTTGCATTTGGAGATTTTCCTATTCTGTTCTCCGGCTAATTGGCACACAAGATGAAGACGCCAAGTGAAAACATGGAGGTTTGGCACGGGCTTTCTTTTTAAAAGGTCTTCTTGGGTAAACCCGTTAATAAACCTTTGACCCAGGAACTGCACTCCTGAGAGTGAAAATCGACTCTGGGCTTCCTGGGTTCACAGGGGCTCTGCCACTTACCTTGGGCAAGGAAACTCATTCACCTGTGGTTGTTTCTTTATCTCTAATGTGGGGGTAAAAAAAAAAAAATCATCTACCTATAAGATTTTTTATAAAGATGAAATGAGATAATCCATGTAAATTAACACAATACCTGATTCATAAGAAACATTCAATTGTTCCTTTTTTTTTTTTTTTTTTTTTTTTTGCAGTTTTTGGCCAGGGCTGGGTTTGAACCGGCCACCTCTGGGGCTGGTGCCCTACTCTTTTGGGCCACAGGCTCCGCGACCCCCCCCCCTTTTTTTTTTTTTTTTGAGAGAGTCTCACTATGTCACCCTTGGTACAATGGCATCACAGCTCACAGCAACCTCCAACTCTAGGGCTTAAGTCATTCTTTTGCCTTAGCCACCTAAGTAGCTGGGACTACAAGCACCCGCCACAACGCCTGACTATTTTTGGACCCAGTTGTCATTGTTGTTTAGCTGGCCCAGGCCAGTTTCAAACCCACCACCCTCCGTGTATGTGGCTGGTGCTATTAACCACTGTGCTATGGGTGCTGAGCCCACTCGATTGTTCTTATTACCTTTGTGACCTAGTCATAAACATGGACAAAGCCTTATGCTTAATGCAGCATTGTTTATAATAATAAAAAATGTAGGCTGGGCCTGGTGGCTCATGCCTGTAATCCTAGCACTCTGGGAAGCCAAGGAGGGTGGATTGCCTGAGCTCAGGAGTTCCAGACCAGCCTGAGCCAGAAGACCCTTATCTACTAAAAATAGGAAAAACTAGCTGAGCATGGTGGTACACATCTGTAGTCCCAGCTACTCAGGAGGCTGAGGCAGGAGGATCACTTAAGCCTAAGAGTTTGAGGTTGCTGTGAGCTGTGATGATGCCACGACACCCTACCCAGCATGATGGACTGAAACTTGGTCTCAGAAAATAAAAAATAAAAAAACTAAAACAATCTAAAAACCCCAAATTAGACGAGTGATTAAGCAAATACGCTGTATAGCCAGTTCTAAAAGATAATGAAACCAATGAAAATTCTGGTTGTGAAACTGTATAGTACTTTCAAATGCTTATCATATAGTAAGTAAAAAATAGTATATAAAATTACACATATGACATATTTACAACTACATAAGACAAAAAAAACCTTATAATAAATACGGGGGTAGGAGATGATTGACAGGAAGAATATTAAACTGTACCACGATGAGTGAATGCAAGGTAATTTTTAGCTTCCTCTATTTTTCAAAGTGTTTTATACAGTTACGTGATTTTTAAAGATATATGAAATATTAAAAATTTCTTAACATTGTTTTCTAAGTATAATTTTCACTAAGGCTTAGTGTTATAGAAGTGTAGTTTCTGTTTATTTATTTATTTTTTTGGCAGTTTTTGGCTCGGGCTGGGTTTGAACCCGCCACTTCTGATACTGTGTTTCCCCGAAAATAAGACCTACCCCAAAAATAAGCCCTAGCAGGATTTCTATGCATTTGTTAAATATAAGCCCTACCCCCGATAATGAGACCTAGTGATGGACGTGGCTATGCAGTGTATCTGCATAGGCCCACCATGCATTTTGGCACAGAGACATCCCCTGAAAATAAGCCCTAGTGTCTTCTTGAGAAAAAATAAATATAAGACAGTGTCTTATTTTCAGGGAAACACAGTATATGGGGCCGGCACCCTACTCCTTTGAGCCACAGGTTGCCACCCTCTGTTTATTTTATTTTATTGTGTTCAGAAAAGAAGATCAGAGGGAAATAGAGTAGGCCAAATAATTATTTTTTTCCCAAATAACTTTGTAAATTATTAATAGTAGGTTCTATGGACACGTCCATGTAGCAAGCTTGGCTTTTCCTTATTTAGGACAGGTTATCTAATGTTGACACTCCAGTTTCTCACCAGCTTTCCAGTGGTGGCTGTGAATGTTCTAGCTGACCCTGGGTCAGGGAAGCCACCAAGGTCAAAGAAGCCAAGAGTCAGGGTCTGTCCAGTCAGTAAGAGTGGGCTCAGTATCTGCGGCGGGCAGGATGAACTTGCTGTAAGCCTGAGTCTGTCCTTAACAAAAACACTTCATTCTCAGTCTTTCTCCTCCTAAAACCAGCCTCTTAACGTGCCCACTCTCTCTCTGCATTCAACAAACCTTCTCAACTCTTACTGTGAGCCCGGGGCTATCCCAGGAGCTGCAAACAGAGGGGGATGTGACTCTCCCAGACTCTGCCTTGAAAGAATCTAGTCCCAGGACCACAGTGGGGATAACAGTCAACACGACCACAGGGCAACAGGACAGAAATCAGGAAGGAGTCTCAGGGAAGGGCACCATGGATCACAGCAACACCACAAGGGAGGGGGTGCAACCCATGGAGGTCTGGAGTGAGCAACCCTGTGCCAGGGAGGAGAGGGGTTGGTGTAAGGGCATCCCAGGCCAGAGAACAGCAGGGAACAACACACAAGTTGCAAAAACACCATAAGGGCATATGTGTTGCGGGGGAAGGCTGTGAAAATCGCCAGTGGGGCTGATTTCCAGGGGGGTTCAGTCGGGAACAGGGCAGATCAGGAGGCGTCCGCGTGTGGAGAGTCCATGCTAAGGCGTTTGGCATGAGTCTCGTCGGGTAATAGTCAGTGGAAGCTTCGAAGCAGGAGACACATGCTCAGATTTTATTTTAGGAAGGTAATGCTGGTAGCAGTGTGGAGGATGAGCTCATTGGAGGGGTGTCAGTGGTGGCAGGGATACAAATGAGGGGTGGCTGCAGCACTGGGTCTTTTTAAGCAGTGAGAAGAGGTGAGGAACTGGAGCAGGGAGTGGCCGCTGAGGCCGAGGTGACGGCGCTGGGTGACTTGTTGAATTAGTGGGGGGTCTGGGGTTATGAGGAATCGAGGATGGCTGGTGGCTTTGAACTAAGGTAGGCAATTTCAGAGACATGGGTCTGGTCTGGTAGAGGATGAGGAAAGGTAATGACCAGCTGAGTAAAGATGCCGGGGCAGGGTATGCGGGCAGGTGAATAGAGAGAGGTCTGGTCCTCAGAAAAGTTTTACACTGGAGATAATAATCAGGAAGGGGACAGCATAGTAGCGTGCGACACCCCAGAAATGGATAAGTCATCCTGGTGAACCAGACAACAGAATTCTTGGAAATAATAACCCATCGAAACAGTCCACTAAATTAGATTTGACAGAGAGCTGTCTGAGGGTTTATGGAGAGTCTAAACCATGCGAACAGTGTTTTCTTTTCCATATCCACGACTGCCGGGGTTCAGTTCAAGATTTTTGATTTGTTTTTGCTGACTCTGGACAGGCCACTGTATGGAGTGAATAGGAGTCTTTGGAATTGGACAGAGATGGGTTCCTGTCCCAGCATTCCCTGATCTGGGATGAAGCAGTTAAACCTCTCTGACCCTAATTTCCTACACTACAAAAAGAGGGGGAATCACATCTGACACTCAGAATTGTGAGGTTTACTACCTGGTAGATGGCTGGTTGGTAATATAGAAGTTATAACCTCAGTCCTATGGTACATTATAAGTACTAAACCAAAAGGCTTCTTTTGTAAAGACACACCGTTATTAGAATCTTTAGGCCCTCCCTACAGTATTTTAAACCGAAATGTATGCTAACTAATGTTTGAGCTGGCTCTGGCATCTCAATTATTAAAAAGCACACCAGAGGGTGGCGCCTGTAGCTCAGTGGCTAAGGCACCAGCCACATACACCAAAGCTGGCAGGTTTGAATCCAGCCGGGGCCTGCCAAACAATGACAACTACAACTAAAAAAATAGCCGAGTGTTGTGGTGGGCGCCTGTAGTCCCAGCTATTTGGAAAGCTGAGGCAAGAGAATCACTTAAGCCCAAGAGTTGGAAATTGCTATGAGCTGTGATGCCACAGCACTCTACCCAGGGTGATAGCTTGAGGCTCTATAAATAAAAAAAGCACACTAGAATGTTCTAAGTGGCGGGGCTTCTCTTTCTTTCCATTGTGATTTTTAAAAAGATAACTAGTGTACAAATTACAAACGCTAGATGAGCTCGAGTTCCCAAACACGCATTATTTTCAGAGTCATCTAATACAGAGACAGTGGAACGAATCCAAGTAACAATTTTATTATAGTTTACAGCACAATGTTTACACATCTTTTAGTGGTTTTGACAGTGCTACGTTTGAGCAGACATTAAATGAATCCACGACAAGTTAATATATTCAAAGTAAAATATATACAGTAAAACAATCGGCATCCAGATGTTCAGAATCATGCAGATGGGGTGGGCTAGTTGGTGTTGTCGCTGGGTACCTTGTCTGTATGGAGAATTCTCTAGTAAATACCAGTTCTGTTCCTCAGTCCCACATCACTCACCACAATCAGAGTTCTAAACATGCGCACACAAAATAAACCTTTTAAAGCCACATCAGTACAAAATGTCAATGGATAAGCTTATTGTCAAATTGACGATTGAAAACAGACAGTATCGGCACCTGATCTAAAGGCAAGGCTATTTCATTTATTAAAACACCAACAGGAGAGATTAATCAACAGAGCAACTAATATGTTAATCTTAATATAAGACACTGAGAGAACATAAGAATAATGCATAAATACCACTCCACTGAGCCAGGGTACAACCCACGGATTACAGACGCATGAGTTTCTACCTGGCAAACAATACTTTAAATATTTTTCTATAAAAAAATAGTATATTGGGCCGTATAGAGGAAAGGGAGAAATGTGAATTTATGCATCTAATTCCACAATTTAAAATAAATAGCAAACTGCTAATATTAAGCTAAGTGACAATGACTTCACTGCTGGGCACCAAACAGGCAATACAGCTATTCACGGTAATTCACACTGCTCCTCAGAACTTTCCAGCAGAGGGCCAGCCCGACAACCCCCTGGCATACCGCGTAGGATGAGTGCCCCTCCGCTGCTGAAAGCAGCCCTGAAGAGAGAACATGGCAAAGGCATAGAGAAAAAGTTGAATTTTTTTTTGAAAAAAGTGAATGATATCAAAATACTTTCCCACCACTGGTAAACCAAGCTAGGTCAAGTATATACCCCAAAGCAGCACTGAATTCAGAGTCAGAGGTTGGCAGAAAAGTTTGGAAAACTGCAGCTTTTAAAAATTGGCAATTTCTCCTCGCTTAATAAAACGATCAGAAGAGGTATAATGTTTGTTCGTCTGTGGAATGTTGACCGCTTGCTGCAAAAATTCACATGAATGAGGAAGTGCGGAGGTGTGTTTCGATGCAATCTTTTTAAAAAATTTACAAAAAACTAAAGTTCCTATTTAAAAAATAACCATGTTATGCCCAGATGAAACAGGGTGAAAAGTAGTGTAAGTTCACGTCCATGATTCTTCACACAGCGAATGGGAAAGTGATAGAAACAACTTTTTTTTTTTTTCTTAAAAAGGAAGCCTTGTTATTGCACTGACTTAACAACTGGACCTAGTAATTTAGAAAAACCATGTAGTAAAACCTGTAAAATTAAAATACAAAATTCTGGTTTGTAAACATCAGCTGGCCAAGCCTATCCAGAGTCCTTCATGATAGTGGAATGGAATGAAAATTAATTCACTACCTTATTTATTTGCTGTGAGGGGGAAGATTCCAGAACACAGCTTTTATACTTTCACAGTAATTATTTTCGAAAGATAGAAAGGAAGTCAGTGCAGTTGCCGCCTTCTTTTTTTTTCTTTTCTTCTTTCCCTGTGCAATTTTCAGCTCCTACCCCACTCCCAAGTGCTATAATTGAAATAATACTGGTTTGGAGACCTAGTACAAGACCGGTCATAAGTGTCGCATAAAGTCCGTGGGACTTCGGTAAAGGTATTTCCAAATGGCGTAGTAATGCACTGCAGCTGCCGTGGCCACAAACAGGTGCCAGATGGCGTGAGCAAACGGAATGATGCCATCGCTCTTGAAGAACACAACTCCCAGGCAATAAATTAAGCCTCCACAGGCAAGTTCGTGAAGTCCATCGGTGTTATTCTATCAACAGAGGGAAAAAAAAAAGTAGAAAGGGTTTGACGTTACTCCGATGTGACAAGCTACAGAGGGAATGTAATTCCCCCTAAGGCTTTTGATTTTCTAGACAATGAAGAAGCTGTGTGAACAGAATCCCGATCTGTAAACATGAACCAGATATAAAAAAAAAAAAAAGCCTCTCATACGCTGACCTGAATTACCCTTTCAATGGACGTTTTTGATTTGACCGAGCGCTCACATTCTAGGTGCCACAGAAAAACACACATTCTGCTCATTTCCGGCACCTTCAAGCAGACTGTCATCACAGCCAAACCACGGAGGTTCATTTCAATCAAGTACAATCCTCAGTTCCCATCTTTGTCTTTCAAAGCCTTCTTCCCTATTAAGCCAGACCCAAGCTGCTCCATTTATAATTTACATCTCAGCCACGGTTTTCACTTCCTTTTGCCCTTCTCAAACACTGTTCTACACTGATAGCTTTTTTTTTTTAATTTCTCTGCTTGTGTGAACTTCTAGCTTCCTTAAGGCCGACTCAGGGAAATCACAGCTAGTGGTGACCTCTGAGATCATAGGTCACACAGTACAGAGGTAGGAGGTTTTTCCTAACCTTCGAGATGTCTTAAGGACTTTTTGCTGTTAAGCCTGGGCATTTCTTAGTGGGAAGTTAGTGACCTTGTGTGCTTTAGGACAAAAGGGAGAATTTTCTTAGGCTGCTTTTGGTTTTTGAAGACCTAGGCCCATCTACGAGATGGTTTGTGGGAGTGCGGGGAGAGAACAGAGGCTGTGCTGACCCTGATGCAGTCAGCCCTCTAGATTCCTAGGGACTAGGAATAAAAGGAGACAGGTTCCACAGAGAGAGGAAACTGAGGACCCAGAAGGGGATAGGTGTGCGGTGTCTCAGAGGTCTGGGCACTGATGGCAGCAGCCTTGTACAGCAAGCAGGTGTCCATGGCCAAGCCCAGCAAATGCAGAGAGAAGCTATAATTCAGTCACCTACTCTGAATGGGTCCCATGGGCCTAGACCAGCAGTTCTCAACCTGTAGGTCACAACCCACCGGAACTGTAGTAAAGGCTCACGGCATTAGGGAGGTTGAGAACCACTGGCCCAGACTACAGTAGGGGTGACAACAGACATTCACAAGCTAAGAGCCAGGAGTGAACATCAATCTTATTGTCAAAGTTCATGTAAGTCCCCATGACTTTTGTGGATGGGGAAGGAGCCAACCCAATGAACTGATAGCAAGTTTCTCCCTAACCTTAGTAAGAAGAGTCTGCAGCCAGGTTTATTTTTATTTAAAAATAAAAACAAAAACAAAATACCTTACACATTTATAACTTTCTCAAGGTTACAGAGCAATTACTACCCACTACACAAAAGGCCCTGTATGAATTATCAGCACTTTTCCAAGAGAGGGTTAAGGCTATTGGATTCTCAAAGATCACAAGACTCCAAACCATCTAATCCAAGCTCCTTTTTTTTTTTTTTTTGGCAGTTTTTGGCGGAGGCTGGGTTTGAACCCACCACCTCCAGCATATGGGGCCAGCGCCCTACTCCTTGAGCCATAGGCACCACCCTCTATCTCCTTATTTTTAAGGGCAGGAGACTAAGGCAGAGAGCAAAGTGGCCTTAACAAAGTCACGTAGCTGCTTAAAAGACCCCATCCTTTTATCCTTTCTGCCAAAACAAGCAAGAGACCAAACTAAATACATGGTTGGTTTTGACATGCATTCTGTATACAGGGCAGGTCCTCAAGACACATCTCCCTTATCAACTTCCAAAGAAGTACAGTATAGTTAACTCTAAAACAAATGAACAAACATCTTTTTTTAATAATTACTGTCGTAATTACTGTTCCTGTGTGCCAGGCGCTGTTTGAAATACTTCCATGTATTTACTCATTTAGTTTTCTTTTTGGAGACAGAGTCTCACTATGTGGCCCTGGGTAGAGTGCTGTGGCATCACAGCTCACAGCAACCTCAACCTCTTGGGCTTGAGCGATTCTCTTGCCTCAGCCTCCCAAGTAGCTACGACTACAGGCACCTACCACAACGCCCAACTATTTTTCATTGCAGTTGTCATTGTTGTTTAGCAGGCCCGGGCTGGGTTCGAACCCACCAGCCTGAGTGTGAACCCGCCAGCCTGGGTGTGAACCTGCCAGCCTGGGTGTATGTGGCTGGCGCCATAACCACTGTGCTACAGGCGCCGAGCCTCATTTAGTTTTCACAACAAAAATAAGTTAGGTACTATTATCCCCATTTTATAGATGAGAAAACTTTTTTAGTCTAGTCTGAAAATGCCTGCCCGCCCTTACTCCTGGTTGCCTTTTTCCTCTTTTCCTGCCTTCTTTTATACCAAACTGAGTAGCCGTGGTATTCCATGTTACCTTTTCTCTTGGCTACTTAGCAATCACCTTTACTCTGGGATTTTGTTTTTATTTTGTTGTTGTTGCAAGTGGTTATTCTAAGGATTGACAAGGGCATCCTATCACAGGATATCTTAATTCTCTTATCTGTCCACAAAGGTTAAGACCCTCACATCAGGATACCTTCACTTCTCCACCCCCATCTTTCGTTACTATATACTTTACTTCTGTGTGTTATAAACCCCTACGTTAGCTTTCGAAGAAATTAAGACATGAAAGTCTGTTGTGTTCATTCCCAAATTCATCATTTCCAGCACTCCATTTGTTTTTGACATTAGTGTTACTAGGCTGGAATGTGGATGGGTCCCGTCTTTACCTTTCATGGTGGTTAAAGATGCTCTCACACTGTGTTCCTGCTTCCACCTCTGACGAGGTGAGGGTGGTCATTCTTTCCTCTGTTTTTCTCTCTCTCTGGCTGATTTTAAGACTTTTTTTTTTTTTTTAACCTTTGGTTTTCAGTTTTCTTTTTGTTTACCCTGTTCAGCTTTCATTTTGCTTTGTGATCTGTGGGTTGATACTTTTGGTCAAATTTAGAAACAATAACTATTATTTCTTTTAAAAAAAAAAAAACCCTGCCCTTGACATGACTCTAAACATTAAATAAAAGAAGGAAAAAGATACTGCACTAACCTCTCTCTCATTTTGTTCATATTTTAGTAACTCTTTTTTCCCCCTTATGCTTCCATTTGTGTAGTTTCTACTGACCTGGCCTCAAGTTCACTGACCTTTTCATCTGCAGTATCCAACTTGTTATTAAATCCCTCCAACAAATTCTCTTCTCTAGACATCAGAGTTTTCACTGTCCGTACATCCAAAACAATCTACAAATTCAGTGCAACCCCTATCAAAATACCAAAGGTCTTCTTCACAGAAATAGAGAAAATAGTCCTAAGATTTGTATGGAACCAAAAAAAGACCCAGAAAAGCTAAACTATCCTGAGCAAAAAGAATAAAACTGAAGGAATCTCTCTACCTGACTTCAAATCATACTACAGAGCTATAGACAAAAATAGTATGGTACTGGCATTAAAACAGACACACAGACTAACGGAACAGAATACGGAACCCAGAAAGAAATCCATAAATCTATTGTGAAGTTATCTTCAGCAAAGGTGCCAAGAACATACAGTGGGGAAAAGACAGTCTCTTCAACAAGTGGTGCCGGGGAAACTGGATACCCATATGAAGAAGAATGAAACCAGAGCCTTATCTTTTGTCTTATATAAAAATCAAATCAAAATGGATTAATATCTTTTGTCTTATATAAAAATCAAATCAAAATGGATTAAAGACTTAAGTCTGAGACTTGAAACTGTGAAACAAAAGAAAACACTGGGAAAATGCTTCAGGACACTGGTCTAGGTAGGGATTTCTTGAGTAATATCCCCACAGCACAAGCAACCAAAGCAAAATCGGATATGTGGGATCACATGAAGCTAAAAAGCTTCTGAACAGCGAGGGAAACAGTCAACAAAGTAAAGAAACTACCCACAGAATGACAGAAAATATTTGCAAACTGCTCATGTGACAAGGGATTAGTAACCAGATACATAAGGAGCTCCAAAAACTCAATGGGAGAAATAAAATTATCCGTTTAAGGGAGGCGCCTGTGGCTCAAAGGAGTAGGGCACCAGCCCCATATGCCGGAGGTGGCGGGTTCAAACCCAGCCCCGGCGAAAAAGGAAAAAAAAAAATGATCCATTTAAAAAATGGGCAAAGGCTCTTCTGAATAGACATGTCTCAAAAGAAGACATATAAATCACCAACAAACATACTAAAAAAATGCTCAATATCATTAGGCATCAGATGAATGCAAATCAAAACTACAGTGAGCTATCACCTCATGCCTCACCTTAGTTAAAATGGATTTTGTCAAAAAGGCAGTCATGAAGGCTGGCAGGAAGAGGCTGAGAAAGCGGAACCCTTGTCCATTGTTGGTGGAAATGTAAATTAGTGTGACCGCTATAGAGAACGGTATGGAAGTTCCTCAAAAATCTAAACATAGAACCACCATCAGACCCAGCAATCCCACTGCTGGGTAAATATGCAAAGGATGGAAATCCAGTATGTGGAAAAGCTCTCTGCACGTCCATGTTTACTGCAGCGCTATTCACCATAGCCAGGACTTGGAACCCACCTGAGTGTCTAGGACGAATGAACAAAGAAACTGTGGTGCATAAACACAGTAGGGTATTGTTCAGCCACAAAAGAGAATGAAATCCTGCCACTTGCAACAACACGGATAGAACTGAAGAACATTACGTGAAATAAGCCACAAGCAGAAAGACAAACTTCACGTGTCTTCACTCACATGTGGGAGCTAAATATTAAAACCACTGATGTCACGGAGATGGCGAGTAGGGTGATAGTTATCAAGGCTGAGATGGGTAGGGGGGAGAGGCAGGACACAGTGGGGGTGGCTAATGGGTGCAAAAAAGGAGTTAGGGACAATGAACAATATTTGATAGTACGATGAAGTGACTATAATCAATAACAAGTTAGGGTATCCTTTAAAATAACCAAAAGAGTGAAACTAGAATGTTTTCCGACACAAAAATAATGAGCCACGCCTGAGGTGACGCATATCCCAATCACCCTGATTGGATTAAGTCACACCGTACGCCTGTTTCAAAACATCACACGTCACCTACACGTGTACCCGTCGTAACTGGAAAAAAAGACATCAGTTTTCATGTAGCATTGCCATAAAAAGACAGCTCAGTTTTCATCTAGAATTTCCATTTGGATTCTTTTATATAGATTTCATTTACAGGGACTACAAAGATGACATTTCTCATCTGTTTATTATTTTTTATGCAAATTTCAAAACCTCTCTCATCTTTGACCTGCTTCCATGGGCCTGTTTTTCCTTAGTGTGTGTCATTCTCTTGCTTCTTGCCTATTTGGTAATATCTACCTAGATGGTGGATGCCAAGTTGTTAGAGCGCAGGGTTTTGCTGTCTTTCTTTAAAGACTCCCGAGTTTTGTTCTGGCGGGCAGTTTATCTACTGGAGGGTCAGTCTTGCCTACCAAGGTTTGTTTTTGGATTTGTTACAGCAGTTCTAGCACAGCCCTCACTCACCTGCTATCTCTGCTCCTAAGGTATGGTCTGGGCAGGGTCAACTGGACGCCTGGGATGTCCAGCCCTGTCCCTCCACTCTGGCTGGTTGGAACTCTGTTTCCCAACCTTGTCACTGTCTGGAATCTCCACTGATCTCCCAACCTTTGAATAGTTACACTTGGCCAGGGCTTGCACAGTTTGCCCTGTACCAATTCAGCTTCATATTTGGGCAATCACTAAAGGAAAGGCCTTTGTAGATTTCTGAAGCCTCTTCTCTGAGCAGCTCTTCTCTCCAGTGACCTGCCCCACAAACTGCAGCTGTCTCAGCGGCCTGAGATGCCAATTCTGTTTCCTCCATCTAGACTCCTGCCCTCTGGGCTCCACTTCCTTCTGTTGTTGTTTGGAAAGTGTCTCCAGGGAAACAACTGGGATGAAGTCAAAGCTTGTTTTTTGGTTTCCCTTCCCTCAAGGATCACTTCTGTGCTGTCTGGGTTCTGTGCCCAGATCAGTTGCTTTTATTTTGATTCCAGTTTTCCAGTTCTTTGTGGCAGAAACATAAGTCTGATGCCCTGATTCCGGCCAGGAGCAAAGCTTTGTGTCTGCATTCGCATCATCGCTTGTTTGTTCAGATGCCTTGTGGGGTCCTTTCTGATCTCGGCTCTGTCTAGCTGCCCAGCTTTATCTCGCCCCCATCACGCATACGCGCCTTCTAAGCAGGTGCACGCACTTCATGTTCCAAACAGTGGACTCTTCAATGCTCCAAAGAAGCTCGTGCTTCCCCACTCTCTGGCTTCCTTCACGCTGTGTTCTCTACGTGCAACACATGCCTTAGCCCTACCGGCTACCGGCTCCTCCCTGTCTTTCTGAATCACTTAAACATCACTTCCTCTGGCACTTGGTCACGGGCCCCATGGCAGCCGGAACGTCCCCACTCCAAGGCATTATAACATTTCATTCTGCCTTCTTGTTTAATGTGAGTTGTACTGGCCTGCTTGATGCTCAGTTCCGTGAGGGTAGCGTAGGGACTACCCTGCTTCGTTATCATAAACATTAGGCTCCTGCTATGATACCACTTATGGAAAAGCCAATTAAAGATTTAGGCTAGTAAAATACTGGATAAACCTGCTCTTAGGATACCCAGAGGAAATTCACTTGAAATGCTGCTCTAATAATTAGTAACCTATCTATAGAGACCTTGCTTATCTGGCTTTGGGTATCCTGAAATGCCCTCAACTACATGACCTTCAAAGCTGGTTTTCCCACTTCAGTCATTTGCCGCCGCCTTACCATTCCCTGTTGCCTTTACCAAGTAGACTTTCTGTATTTTTGATGCTAGATTATTATTAAAGACATCATGAACCCCACATTCTCATAAGGCATAGTCCATGAAAAAATAGAACTAGCTTCGTAACTCCTATACCTTTTATAGGTGTTCTTGTGACCAGGGAAGAAGCTACGTATCATAGAATTATGTTTTTATAATGTACCTATCAGCTAAGGAAGAAAATCATAGATACAGTTCTTCTGATCACTGCAGGCTAAGAATTCAAACTAAACACACTGAGGCCTCTTTAATGAATACAGCGGCTAGGCTCAAAATATGTGGAGCACGAGACACTTGACTATATAAACTAAAGGCAGTTCACCAAGGAGCTGGGACTAGGTGGTTGGAACATGTTTTTGTTTCAAAGTGACTGATACCCATGGATCTCTCAACAGTAATTAAATTTGAAAGGGAATTCAAAATATGTACATGCAATTGCTTACTATAAATGCTACACCTTTAACCTCAATTGATATTTTCAAGCAAAGTTAAAACAAAAGTACTTTCCCTAGAA
This sequence comes from Galagoides demidoff, assembly GCA_963574575.1. Classification (NCBI taxonomy): domain Eukaryota; kingdom Metazoa; phylum Chordata; class Mammalia; order Primates; family Galagidae; genus Galagoides; species Galagoides demidoff. The sequence goes on along the minus strand of CAUYQV010173992.1, from coordinate 2,746 downwards.
AAAGAAATAATATGACTTAAAAGCAAGTGAAAGAAAAAGGGAGAAGTTGTGTGAAAAATACCCAGCAGAAAGAAGCAAATGACCTTTTAAGGTCTTTCTAATTGTTGAGTTTAAGAAGGTGGTAATTTATATTTTCTTCATTATAAGAAACCTCAAAACGTACCCTCCTCCATGGATTCAGGGCTAAGAAACTAAGTCATTCAATCATAAATACCTATTGTCATATAATCACACACCTACCGGGGAGAAAGGGTAGGTACTAAAGCAGAAAAGTCATCCAAGAGGGTGGCACCTGTGGCTCAGTGAGTAGGGTACCAGCCCCGCATACCGAGGGTGGCTGGTTCAAACCCCGCCGGGCCAAATTGCAACAAGAAAACAGTTGGGCATTGCGGCTGGTGCTTGTAGTCCCAGTTACTTGGGAAGCTGAGGCAAGAGAATCGCCTAAGCCCAGGAGTTGGAGGTTGCTGTGAGCTGTGATGCCACCGCACTCTACCAAGGGCAATAAAGTGAGACTCTGTCTCTAAAAAAAATAAAATAAAGTAAAATAAAAATAAAAAAGTCATCCAAGAGAAATGAACGAAATCAAAAGACCTTTGTAAAGAGAGAAACACATATGGCTTTCCAGACTCTACCAAGCACCTCTTATGAGATGCCTACACACTTTGTTATTTACATATTTTATTTTTCTTTTAAGCCTCTGGTTGATAACACGTGTCATAACTTTAGAAAGAAGAGCCACGTTTTATGGCTCACCTGTGAGTCCCAGTCATTTAAAAGAAAATAGCTCAAATTCTGAAGCTGCGTCTTACCATCGATGTTACCACCAAGGCTGGAGAAAATCCCATTGTGAGATAGAAAAAGAGTTCAACCACTTTATACCTACAGGAACAGAAATGAAGTCAATTTATACAGCTCCACAACACTGAACACCATTTACATACCAGCTTTTCTTTTGCTTTTGAAAAAGAAATATAAACTCTTAACTATTCAAATAAAATGCATTTCCCCGTAGGAGACCACTAGGTCTTTAACTAAAACACGATAGCTGAGTAACAATGACCTAGCATTTATTTCAGAGTTGAAAAGGTATCAGATCCCATATGCTATCTAGAAAATGTTTTCTGCCAAAGGTATTCATGGTTATTATCAAATCCAATTCACCTTGCATTTCCCTCCTTCCAATCCTTATTACCATTCCAATCCAGACCTATAAATAAAATTCTGAAGATGCACTGGGGATACAGCTTGGGGCCTAGTTCATCAGTGACAGAGGAGGGGCAGCCCAAAGGAAAGGGCAGGCATTTTTGTCTCTTTATTTTGTATCTGCATAAACTGTAATTTCTAAGGCTCATCACATCAGGCTACAGAACATCTAAGCCCCTAAGAAACACACGGTATTGAAATTCAACTTTAGTTTTATTTCTGCCCACTCAAATTAGATGATAAGCTTCTCAAAGGCAGGGACCAAGTTCTATGTACGTTTGGAACTGCAGGGCCTAGAACAGTACCTGACATGACTGGGGGGGACTCTCTAATGTCTGCCAAACTTAATGGCCAAGAGGGCCTCACACTTCATTCTTCGTGTTTTATATTCAAAGCCTCCTGCAAAATGATCACAGGGGGAAGAATGGGTTTATGGGTTTGGTGTACACCAGAAGGCCTACTATAGGAGAAAAGACACCTGCCTTACTTTACTTCCTATTTTATCCAATGATATAAATGAGGGGATGAGCCCAAGAAGCAAACTGTTCCCTTGGATTTATATATATACCGCATAATACCACTCAGCATCATGAATTACGGTCACAAAGGTGAATGTCAAAGTGAAATTCAAAGTCAGAGAGGCGTTAGTAAAAACGACCATTTTCTTCTGAAAGGGGAAAACAATGTAATACTTTCTGATAAACAAATTGTGTTCAGTTCTGAGAGCCATTCTGCTAACCACAATAGATGATGAAGCTAATGAATTGTAAATTAATAAATCTAATGACAGTGATTTCATGGTGTTTCTCAAATGGGGCATGTGGGGTAATGAAAAGAGCAATGGGGTAGGAACTGGGACACTTGGTCCCGGCCCCCAGATGAGTCACTAATTGGGTGCCCGTCCTACGTGTTCCCACTTGTTAATCATGAAGCCAGAATAGATGACATTAAAGATCTCTTCTGGAACAAAGGTACCAAATTATAAAAGACTTCTCCCCAAGACTATGCGCTATGAATAGTGGGCTAAAAAAACTGCCTCAGGGCTAGAATATTAAGAGTTCAGATGTCCTTCCCAATATCCCTTTTCTTAAGGAATCCAATTTGCAATCTCCACTAGGTTCCTGTTTAGGTTAAGTAATGTGTTGGGCACTTAGTACCCATTATTTTCCATCTGTATTTCATAGGAACTTTGAAAAGTGGCCATTTTTCTCATGTGACAACTGTGAATCTCGGAGGATAACGCCATTTGCCTCAGAATAAGGTCCCCAAAATGACTGGCCACACCGTCCCTCAACTACATCGTACCACAGATGGGCCATTCCTGTCTTTCCACAGCAATCTGTCCACCAGTAAGAATACCAAATGGTTTTGAAGATTTCTTTTTTTTTCTTTTTTTTGAGACGGAGCCTCAAGCTATCCCCCTGGGTAGAGTGTCATGGCATCACAGCTCATAGCAACCTCCAACTCCTGGGCTCAAGCGAGTCTCCTGCCTCAGCCTCCCAAGTAGCTGGGACCACAGGCACCCGCCGCAACGCCCGGCCAT
>CAUYQV010173986.1:0-23172 GCA_963574575.1 Galagoides demidoff | reverse complement strand
TGTCTGGTTAAGCTTCCACCTTCTCTATTAAACTGTAAACCCACAGGAATCAGCTCTGAATCCATTATTTCTATCACAATGAGCATCTTTGATGCATCCATGGAACCTGGCAGTGGAGTTACTGCTTTCATACTGAATGTGGTTGTTGCTCAGTAAATATTTAGGGGATAGGAAATTGAACTACATCAGGGCTATATGTGTGCAGGAAAGTAAAAAACTAGGGGACATGAGTCATAAATGTGCTAATTGAAGACCCAGATGGAAATTCAGAATGGCCAATGAGTGTAGGCCTACCAAGGTGAGCCAAGATGAGTTTCTGCTTTGCTTTTGACTCTCTTATCTTTTATAAGACCCATATTTCAACTGGTAGCAAAGTGGGCTTGGGATCTATGATTTCTTTTAGGAAAGAAAGGACTTGAGGAGCCCAAACCAGGTTTTAAATAGTTGATGTTTTGGGGAGACCAAAAAGGCTGTGGGAAAGTTGATGTGAAGTCTAGAAATTTGTTGGGCAATCTTTTCCATAGTTTCTTTCCTGGCTTAGTAATTCCCCTTTCAGCTGTGTATTTCTCCTTAATAAATCTGCTTCCCCTCCTAGTAAATCTGCTCATTATGTTGTGTACACATAGTTCTTTTAGTTTCTGACTGGCTCAATTGCTCCTGAGGACATTGTATAATTTCTATTGTGAATTGTTATTGCTTTGAGAGACAGACTGGCATGTATTGTGTGCACACCCTTGATAAGCCAGTGCCACCCTGACAATACACTCCTAATTCCTGATGTAGGATTTTGTTGTTGTTGTTGTTAATGAAGAGAGGTCATCATGCTGAGGTCAGCTCCACCCTGGCTCTTCTTATGCAAGAACATAAGGAACACACTAGAAACCCAGCATGATAAAGGGAAACCCTCGAATCTTGACTCCTCTATCTGTGTCCATAGATGGTATTGATGAGGTGAACCCCAAAGTCACAGTTTATAATCATGGCCAAAAATGAAGATGCAAAGGGCAATGTTTTAAGAAAATACTTTCTAAGATTATTCTAAGCACAGTCTACTCTATACCAATTAATGCTGAAGAAATTATAGCTCATCAGTGCCCATATTTTTGATCAGCTTGAAATGTGATGTTGACTACTTCGGTTTAACATGTACTAACTGAATGTCTGCTATAATCCCAGACATCTTGTTTACCACTAATTATGCAGAGCTGATACAGGTTCAGTCTTCAAAGAGCTCATCAGAAGCTTTGCCAGTAAGTATGAAGACTTCTACATTTACCTCTTAGCATGAGTTTGAAAGAATGTAAGACTAAAGATGGAGCATAAGCATGGCATTTATTTTTTTTTTCAGTTTTGGCCAAGGCCGAGCTTGAACCTGCCACCCCCTGGTATATGGGGCCGGCGCCCTACTCCTTGAGCCACACGTGCCACCCATGGCATTTCTTTATAGTACAGCTTACTTAATATACAGTAGTATGTCTGTAAGCTGATCACCCAAGGGATTGTAACAAACTGGTCAGCACACTGAGGTGGTCAACACAAGGAACTAGGCCTACCATATTGATACGTACATGTCTGGTCTATGAAAATTAGGTCAATGTAAGGGGTGGTCAACTATGGAGGTTTTACTGTATATAAAACATATACATATGTGTATATATTTTCACATCTGTGTGCTGCAGGGACCCATTAGTATCTATAATTGTTTACTGGGCTTTGGTCAATCTCAATTCAATTGTTATTTATTAAAGGTTACTTCCTTTATGTTCTAATTATTACATTATCAGATTCCACAAGAATCATTTTTTTACAAGTTTATCTGTTGCCATGGAGGTCTGTCTTCTTTTTTCTTTATACTTATGTAAGTTTTCTTTTTTCTCAGGGTCAATTCAAATATCATTTGTTTTCTTCATCCTTTCTTGACCAACTCAGGCCCTTGTCCGACTCCTAAAACACTGGTTTGTCTGATTTATTTTGATTCTTAGCTTTTTTATTTTTGTTTGTTTATTTTTTGTTATCTCTCATCTCTGGTCTTCAAGTAATCCTATGAGAAATTCAGGGTGGAGCCATATTGCCTATTCTTTTTTGTTCTTTGAGCATCTACCCTGGTATCGTGCATACAGTGAGTATGAGAGCTCCTCTTGATTAATATTAATTGATTTTTCTTTTTTCTACTTGAAAAACTAGCTACCCATATTAATTAATGTCTAAGGCAAAACATGTGAGAGCTATTTGTGATGGTCTCCAACAAAATAAAAACCAAAGCAAACTCTTGAAATCTGAGAGCTTAAAATCTCATCTTGATAAGAGAAAGAACAGTTTTATGAGCTCAGACTTCATTCAGAATTTTGGCTTTCCCTTCATGGATTGGCACTACACTGCACCACAGAAAAGTCTGTTTATATTTTAGGACCCTGGGCTGGGGACACAACGCCACTCTCCAATGCCTGCTTTTGTCATTTTTCATGTTTTGCCATTGAAACTGTTCCAAATAGGCTGTTATTTTCAAAAAAGTTAAAAACACAGTGACCACTGAAGAGACATTCTGCTCCTAGTAGGGAATATTTCTAAATTTCTTGTTTGATTTTAACATCCAGATTGGCAAATTGCTGGTTTATCAGTGCTTGGCTGTTCACCTTGTAGCATCTCATTGGAACAATTGAAATGGTACAGAAAAAGTCAGGGTAGTAGAGCAGAAGTTAGGAGTTTCCTGAGAACCACTGAAAATACTTGGCAGTTTGTATCACACAGGCCTAGGCCATATGTAGGCAAACAACCATGCATTAAATAAATTTCAAATCTCCATGTAATCTCTCTTGGACATCTTTTTTCTTTCGTTTTTCAAAGACACAGAAAGAAAGCGTCAGTGCCATTAAACATAAATCATCTTGAGTTGCTTAGGGATGAGATAATGTGGGTTAAGGTCGAGTACCCTGGAAAGATGGAATACAGTGTAGCAGCTTTCCCAACTTCCTCCCCATCTTCTAGCCCAGATAAGCTACTTTCTTGTGGTTCTAAATGTGCTGTAAGTTTATAGCCTGTAAGACTTAAACCTGTATACATGACAACCTACAGCAAATGTTCCTTTTTTTTTTTTTTAACTTCACAATTTTACAAGGGTACAAGTCATCTGGTTATGTGAGTTGGTTTTGTATAGTTTGAATCAAAGTCATCAGTCTGCCCATTGCCCAGTTAATGTGACTGTACCCATTAGGTGTGAATTTATGCCTCCCCTCCTGCCTCCTCCTACCTGCTTGCTGGCGTGGGATGCCAGAAACCTGCAGGCTCTGTCAAAATCTGCATCTTCCCTGCAGCCTGGCAGCCCAGGTACCTGTAACTTTGCTCCCTTCTCTCTCCTGCTGTCCTGCCCCTCCCAGACAGATCCTTTCTCACTCCTCCTCCAACCAGGGCTGACCAAATGTGTTTTCTACTGTGAGCCTCTATCCCAAGATCCTGGGGGAAGGCCACACGGTGTGAATGTAAAATTGCCACCTCTTTGAGTCAAGCTTTGTGGGTAAAGGAAGGTCAGGGCTGGCCTTCCGTTGCTCTGAGAGGTTTGGAGGGGCCTTGCCCACCATGCTGAGGTCTAGCATGCCATCTTCCAGTATTCTGTCTGCACCAGGAGCTAGGGCTACTGCCCCAGTTTTGGGAAAAGAGCAAACCGAGTTGTGCCAGTCATTTTCTTTTTTTCCCCTCCCTCCCTCTCTCTCTCTCTCTTTTGCCTCATTGGCAGAGATGGGACTTAAGGGTCCCACCCCCTCTCTCCCCTTGTATGTTTTTGAGTTCTTTCTTTAGCTGTTGAAGCTGGTTAGGCAGGTTTGAGTCAAACTGTACTTTGCTCCATTGTTAATTGAGAAACTGTTTCAATAAAATATTCTTTTCTAAAAAAAAATGTGCACATGGGTGTTGATTAATTAGTTCCAACTTAACAGTGAGTATGTGTGGTGCTTGTTTTTCTATTCTTGTGATACTTAAACGGTCTCCATTTCCATATAGGTTATTACAAAAGGTATTAGTTCACCATTTTTTTTTTTTTTATGGTTGAGTAGGACTCCATGATATACATAGCCCACATTTTATTAACCCACTCATGTATTGATGAGCATTTGGGTTGATTCCATATCCTGGTGACTATGAATTGTGCTCAAATAAACATTTGAGTACATGTCTTTTTGATAAAATCAAATCAGTTTTTTCCCCCTTTGGGTAAATACACAATAGTGGGATTGCTAGATCAGATGGAAGGTCCACTTTTAGTTCTTTGAGGTATCTTCACACAAATTTCCATAAAGCAGTGTTTTTCAACCTTTTTTATCCTGCGGCACACTTGAACATATAGTAAAGCTTCCGTGGCACACTTGAACTATGTTGATCCAAAAAAAAAAAAAAAGTAAAAAACAAGAACATATTTACTGTGCTTTGAACTTCTTCAGAAAAATAATTTAATTAATGGTCTTTAAAAAATTTTGCAGAACACCTACCATCCTCTGACGGCACACCAGTTGAAAATCACTGCTGTGGAGATTGTACTAGTGTGCAGCACCACCGTGTAGGAGTTCCTTTCTCTCTGCATCTACACAAACTTTCTTTTTTAGAATGATGAGAAGAGAAAGTCTGATCATCTTTTGACCATATCTTTACTTTGAGAATCCTTTTAGAGCTGGGAATCAGTAGAACAGAATTTTAGCGCTGTCCCTTTTCTGAGGAGAAATGATTCCTCACGGAGTCAGAGGCTTTGGAATTTATCTGTGGTCACAGAGATAATCGTTTTCATAGAAAAAATGAACTAGCAAATAATTTCTAACCTTGAGCCTATTATCTCCTGCTGAAGCGTCTTTTTTTCCAGTTGTATATCATAGAGCCTTCATTACTGCATTTGCTTTTCAAGTGATTTTCTCATCATGCTTTTTTAGACTTTGAGAGTGAGTCTCTAAGTTACTACCCTTAGAAGGTCTCCATTTCCATACAGGTTTTGGTCAGGGCGAGACTCTAAGTGACTGCCAAGCACATCCAAGATACGGAGGCAATAGATTGATTCAGGTTAAATTGCACATGTTTGCCCACAAATTCACATTTGCATTTGCGTCTTAGCCAGTCTTCATTTCTTGGAAAGCATTTTTCACACATGCTGAGCTTTGGTGGGAAAATATAAACTCCTGGCTTTGAAGGGTGCCATGTATGCAAATGTAAAAATGTGGTAGGATAAAATATATTTCCCTACTGGGCCAAGTTTGGCTTTATAATTTCTCATTTCAATTGGCATCAATGACTTTCACTATTCCGAAAAGTGTAAGCAAAGTGTTAGGTGGGGTTTATCTGGATAGTGGATAGTCTTACCCATGCAGACATGCAATTTGGGTCATCCAGACCTCTGAACTTCCATTTTTAATTCAATAAGAGCTACGAGCCTCACTCAGCCTTTCTTTCATTTTGCCAGTCAGGGAGCAGCTTGACTGTCTCCAATGGGATATTCTTACATTGCTACAGTGGTTCAAGGGTTCTTTCAGGAACAAAGGATAAAATCTGCAAGTAAGGACCAAAGTAGTGCAAGTGATTTGGGGAACTTTATTTTCTTCCCAAAGTTTAACTAAACTTTTAAAAAGTATAGAAAAATGAAATTTAATATTATTGAATGGTATACTTAAATCAACTATTTTTGTATGACAAAAATGATCAAAAACTGAATTCTAGCCGACCTCTAAAGATATCCTAAAAAGTGCCTGAAAGTCAAGGGCATAGCCATGGAAAATCACTTTAAAATAATGAAGTGTCACAAACATTCATTTGCACAATATGAAACAAGCCAACCAAACTGTTGAGCTGGTTCTGAGAAGAGGAGAGAGTATTTTCAAATTCTACCAGAATAGTTTACCTGATCATTGACTGTGCCCCTCTAAAATGTCTATATGTTTAGGACTTTCTGATTTGTGTTTGCATAATTTTCACAATTGGACACTGACTATTGACACGGGCACTGGAGTCCTGAGAATTGTGTTACTTGTTTATTCTTCCAGGTACTGTGTGAAGAAAGCAGATTGTGTCTCCATGGAGTTTATCTTCTAGAGTTAGTGAGACAGCTTAGGGAAGGTGCCTAAAATTGTGGCTGTCATAGGACAGATGCTCAATGCAGTAATTACTGGCACCTTTTAGAAATAATCTTTGCGTCTAGGAGCATAGAGTCAAGTAAACAGACACGAAACTATTATTAATAAAAAAGAGGCAGCACATGGTTACATATCTGTATTTACAGTATGATCAGTCAGGCTGAGTTTTAGTGGCCCAAAGAAGTAAGATATCAGTATGGACTTTGGCAGTGGGAAAGGCCTGAACAAGAACAGAGGTTAGGGAGGCTTTGGAAGGGCAAAGAGAAGAGAAATAGGATTGCTAGGGTGAGAAATCGGTATGGCATGGTAGAGGGTAATAATAAGGCCCAATGCGTAGATAGTGAGCTAGATTTCAGTGGGTTGTGAAGGTCATCCACTTAAGTTTGTCCTTCGGCCCTGTGGTTAGCAGATAACATTTGGCCACTTTTGAATGGGATTGGGACTAAATGAAATTGGGTTTTTTAGAAAAATTATTTTGGCTAGGGGTCTGGTCTATAGAATAAATTGCTTAGGAGAGACTAGAAACAAATGAAAGTGAAAATCAGAAGGTTCTTGCAGTAATCTAGGTAGTGTAGTGAAGATAGATTTTTACCATCCCCTACATGACTGCATTACCATTAATTATCTAGATTTCGAGAAGAGCCTTCTAAACGTTTACCTTCATTTATTCCTGGTCTCTCCCAGCAATCCTTTCTATATATAACTAGCCTAAATAATTGAAACAGAATTGGAATGGCACACTGGGGAACAAAAGCAAAGAACGGAATGAGAGAGCCGAAGAAAGGATGGTGCGTGGGGATTGGTATGTGTGAACTAAGAGGTTTGGAATTACAGATTTAGGGTTATTTATTAACATAAATTGAGATGGGGAAATATAAGTTTTAGGGAAAATACCATTTTAGATGACACTTTGATCCAGTTATGTGACTAACTTACTTTAACCACTGTCAAATCACCACTTCAAAATTTCCTCCTGTTTGGAATAATTGCTGGGTTTAGCCGTTTACTCAGTCAGAAAAAAAAAAAAAGCCGAGTTATTCTGATTCTCCAGTTTTTCTGAGGCAACCATGTATATATGCAATTATTTTGAGGATAAGAAGCTATAAATAGAACCTTCATGAATATTGGTTCAATTTCCTAGTTATTTGAGACTCGATGATGGCAAAACATTCCTTTGCCTAGGAGACCATTTTAGTGGGGAATGCCTTTTCAGAAAGAGGCATGTCTTTTTTTCTGTTTTTCTTCTAACCCCTGAAGCTTAGCAGTTTGCTGTGTGTGTTGTAGGTTCTTTTAAGGATCGCTCAATATTGATCTTCTAGAAATTTCCTTTTCATCTCCACTGTGGGACATTCTCAGAATGTGGCTGAACTTTGTAACGGATAAGCTCAATTTTCTTTCTTCTGAAATATACTCTTTATGTACCAGATCCCTAAGAGAAATAATATTTTTCATTCTTGGTTAGAAACTTTAACGTTTTGTCTTTGCATAGGAGACTCTATACCATGCAGAAGGCTTGGTACCAATTTACCTGATGACAACACTTTAAATGGAGTAGCTTTTCTGGTTACATAAACTAAGGTGAAATATCAGAAGGGTATTTTTTGCATAGATTTCCCAGAATATCTGACTGTTGTCTGAGTCATAGAATTGACATTCCATATTCAAATTAGATCATTTTCATCCACAGACATACGTTAAATGCTCCTCCTTGATGTAACTTACTTTCAAAATGCTGATTACTGAGCACAAAGTCTATATTTTATTTATTGTCTAGGGGTGAGGAACCTTCAGGCTTGGGGCCACATGTAGCCTTCTGGATCCTTGACTATGGCCTTTTGACTGATTCCAAATTTTACAGAACAAATCTTTTTAATATGTAGGGTATCATAAAAGACAGTTGGTCAGAGCTTAATTATTATACACAAACTCCAGCAGAGTGATTTCAAAGCCCTTTTTGAATGACTCAATATCCAGTTTTCTGTGCCCACAGCTGTCTATTCTTATGCCTTATGGAGGCCTTCCATTCTTCTATTTGCTGAAGATATAAAACGACATCTCAAAAACCAAGTAAAAATACTATAAAAAGCATACATGATTAATAGAACATTTTCTGCATTAACTGTCTTAACCAATTCTATTAAAAGAAATTTTAAAGAATATCTGCTCCCTTTTTTCTCCTTCCAAGTTTTAGGGGGTGTTCCAAATATGGAAGCCTTCTGTCCAAATTCCCTGGAATTGACGGGGCGGCATTATGATTATGATATAAAAAGACAGAGGTTTCTCTTTTTTTGCCCCTCCACTTGTTGTTTTAACCATTTTACAACTAACAATATGCTGAAATCCTTGGTTCTTTATGAACGTGGAAGTGATACACGATCAGATCGCTAATAAAAATGACAGGGAACAATCCAAGTGCCCTTGTTTCTCTCCTAACTCACAGTTTCAGGTTCTCCTGTCTCTGTGGTACTGTGGTACTCTGAGGTACTAAGACCTTTTCCTCTCTCTGTCCTCCATTGTTCCCCTACTCCGACCTTTCCTTGGACTTCATTTCTCTTGTGATAAATTGAAATGATCACATAATCGAAGCAGTGATGGTCAGGTTTCAAAAAGCAATACAGCATGCTCATGAGAAACAATCACCAGAATGCAAGTACTTGTGAGAAGACCAGAATAAAAGAACCTTCTTTTCTTGGCAAGCCCAATAGATGTTCTGCAATGACGAATGATACGACTGTTATCTTGACACCATACTCTCCCATGTTGAAACCGTTTATGAGAAACAAACATCATATGAAAAACAGATTGCCAGACACTGAGTAAATCACTGTAAAGGGTGGTGAGTCAAGTATTGCCAGTTTTACCCACATTGTCATTGTTATGATGTAACACATTCCTTAAGACTGATATTGCATCCAAATTTGGGCACAAAAATCTCCTCTTGATCAGTTGGCTGAGGCTCCCTACCCTATAATATGTCACACGCACATACACACACACACGGAGACACACAGAGAGATGTAGATACACATCCAACTTGAATTAAGCACAAAGGACAATCCAGAAAGGATGTAGTATTAAAAAGGTGAGCAGCGATTATAGAAACTGTAAATTTCAGCCCTTGTCCAGACAATAAACCCAGTAATCCTCTAAGCTCTGCTAGCAATGATTAATAAACAGTGGGTGTGCTAAACATATGGAAAAATCATCCCATCTGGACCATTTAAAACTAGGACATAGACTTTATCTTTGTTTATTTCATCCTTAGCTAAAAGGCTTATTATGAATTGCAATAATCCAAGAAGCCAACCATGGAAGACAGACAAACTCTTTAGATAAAACCAAAAAAGCAAGTTCTGTAACCGAGGACCAGATGTATTTTTGGGTTTAGCCCTTGTACATATTTAGCCGAGCTTTTCAAGTGGTGAAGATTTGCATGTTTGTTTTGCAATACTAATGAATATGTTTTTGATTTACATTTTAGAAAATGGAAACTTTTATCTTCTTGGGGCTTTGTAACTTAATGACTTCCAGAGGGTGGTTTGGTGTCCTCTTTTAACCCTTCACCACGAGAAACATATCTCTTTCAGAGGCTCCACACTCTATCTTGCTGAATAAAGTCCCTAAAATAATGTGGTTCTGTCTTTTGTTGCTGGAATGGCAAGGGTTGAAGAGCTTTTGACTTTCAATCTAGTGAAAACATATGTAAATGGCAAATTATTTTTAAACCAGCTTTAATGTGAATCTTGGGGGTATAAAAAAAATGACTCCACAGATGATATTTATATTAGATGAATAAGGACAACTCTTTTGGAAAAACACTGCTTTGAGAGGTAAGATCTTGAGTATTGGTTCAATTTCCTCAGAGATAAAGATTGTTTTAGGAAGATGAAGAAAATGTCTTACTGAATATTTTACTTCTGGAAGATATCCTTAGGATCAGTTCTTTCTTCCCTCAAATTTCTTTGAAGATGTTACGTGGAAAAATAAAGTAAACACATTTCCCTCCCAAGACTTCCTTTGCTTATAATTTGGGTTGGACAAGGACCTTATCAGAAATGGAAAAAATTTATCCTTGAGGGATAACAGAGTGTTTTAGAGTAAGAGATAACAAGAGCTTTGAACTTTCATTATTTGACAAATTGGTCCAAAGAGATTTCTTTTCTTCTGAATTCTTCCAGTAGTTTTTAAAAATAGGATATAATAGAATAACAATAAGTATGCCTTTAAAAGCCCTTGCTGGGACATGAAATCTTTTAAAGGTTTAACTTTCTGGAATAAACAAGTAAAGGTGTAATATCACACTGAGCATGAAGTGGGGGACTGGGGGACATTTTACACTAGGTTTACAGTGATTAGCTGTGTTGAGGTTTAGTGTAATTGTGCTAGTAGGAGTGCATGGTTATATAGTAAGAAGCCTAATGGTATTTTTATTATGACATATCTGAAAGGCTTACAATCAAAAGTCTTTGATACTTCACATGGGAAGTCATTCTACCTCTAGAAAATATTTTTCTCCTCTACAGTCTGTTAAGAACTTGTTTTAACTTTCCTGAATGGTTCTATAGAGTTGTATATTGGTGGGAGAATGGGGACCAAAGACCCCATTCTTGGCAAAGTAAAGCACCCCCAGAAAAAGAGGAAAATTGAAAAATAGGCTGAGTGAGTTGGAACAAAGAAAGGTCAGCTAGTTTACATTTAAGCTAGTCATCGCTAGCAGGGTTCCTGCCCTTTCTGAAATTCTAGCCTATTGGGGATACAGCTTACAAACACCCCTGCTGGGTCTGTGCGCACTCTCAGGAAAAATGGTCCTAGAAGAGGCTATGGCAAAGACCTAGAAAGATACATGAACTGGGTCATCTCCTGCCTAGTAAACAGGCAAAGCAGATACCCATTGTGGAGATTTGCATTTGCCTGGGGCAGAGATCAAGGGAGTAGTTCTAGTCCTGAGATATGGGCAGAAGAGCTTATATCCCTTATCACAGAGGAAGATCCTCTGTGATGGTGATGGGAGAAAAATTCCTCCCTCCCATTGATTCCTCAGAGGAGATTAACACCAGTTGCATTTTACTCCACAGAGAACTAGCAAAGTTTAACTCCTCCCTAGAAATCTGTGTGTGTGAGATCCCAAGCAGAAGACTCTCCCAATACAAGGCTCAGATTTCAGATTTCTCAAGGCTACCCTTGAGGTTAATAATAATAATAGGAGCTGATATGCTCAATCAGAGAAACTGCTGGCATCTTTGTTTCCCCCTTCATCTTACTCTCTGGGTAAATAAACTTCAATCAAAGCAGAGTGGAATAAACACTTGGGGCCATTGCCAGAAGCCCACAAGGGCAATGGACCCCTGAGCTCCCACCTTCAATTCTACTCTGTATCTCATGTCTCTTTCTTTACCATCGTTTCTAACTCTATATTTCTTCAGTCGGTTATAGCCAATTTCCACAGGTTTTAGCAGACCCTGTCCCCGGGGCAGGACCCTGACACTGTAATAATCAGATACATATTTAGTGTGAGTTCTTGGATAGCAAGTATTTTCTTACACAGTTTTCTCAAATCAGGAAAAGTTGAAATTTGATATAAGAATTCCTTATTTTCCCTTAGAAATTTCTCCAAAACTTTTTGTTCCAGTCTAGTTTAGACCCTAGAGAAAGACTGCCCAAATGTTTTACAGAAGTAGGTATTTTTCTTATTATTCAGAATTCAAGTATAAAAAGATAATTCTTGTAGTGAGATGTTAATGTACTACCACTTATTTTCAAGTTATTTTAAGATATTTAGACCTTAATTTGCCCTTCCTCTTCTTCTATGATAAAAAGAAGAGAAACAGGTAATTAATTCTAAGAACACTAGGTACTAGGAAGCTTGTCCTTGTATTTTCACAAAAGGCCTGCAAATAGGTATTATTACAGAGGAGGAAACTGAAGCATGGAGAAACTAACTAACCTATAGAAGTTTGTGGAGTTAAATAGAGAAACAGTATTCCTTTTCCAAATCATTTTCCTCATCCAATATCATGTTGTTTTAATTTCTGTGTTTCTGAGTCACTGATCTCAAACTTTATTTTTCTTATTTTTTTATTTTTTAAGACAGAGTCTCACTATGCCACCCTTGGTAGAGTGCTGTGGTATCATAGCGCACAGCAACCTCTACCTCTTGGGCTTAAGCGATCCTCTTGCCTCAGCCTCCCAAGTACCTAGGACTACAGGCGCCTGCCACAATGCCCAGCTATTTTTTTTTGTTGTTGCAGTTGTCATTGTTGTTCAGCTGGCCCAGGCTGGGTTCAAATCCTCTAGCCTCAATGTATGTGGCTGGCGCCATAACCACTGTGCTATGGGCACCGAGCCTTAATCTTTATTTTTTGCTAGTGGTCCTTTAAATGAGTGTGTCCAGTGTAACAGGTACCTCAAGTAATATAAATCTGGTTAGGTGTAGAAAACCAATTGCTAGTGGGATTGCTGGATGAATGCTTCAGGAGAAGATAGTGAGAGAGAGAACAAGAGAGAAGGAGAAAGAAAGAGAGAGAGAGAGAGAGAAAGGGTAGAGATGAGTCACAGGATTTCCAGGAGTGAACAGTTGTAGCTGGGGCCCTCTGTTCCTAACTCTTCCTTTGAGATGCTTATGAAAGTAATGGACCCTTCCCCTAGAAAATTCCACACACACAAACATTTCCTTAACATTTCAAGAATTTGCAGACTTGTTGAAGCTGCTTGGATTGAGAGGTTTTGTGCTGAGTTTTTGGCTTGAGTCCTTGCTACTCTGAAGTATGGTCCTTGCACCAGCAGCATTGGCAATCTCTATAAGCTTTTGTAAGAGCACCCTCCCTGTCTTGGAGCTACTGAATTAGAATCTGCATTTACAAGATCCCCAGGTAATTACTAAGCATATGAAAGTCTGAGAAACATTGGTCTAGGTAAGGAACAGCTAAATAGGAAGGAGGATTTGTTGGAGTTTGTTTTTCTTAATGGGAGGCAGGCTCAAGGTTGGGGAAGTGAGAGTTGTGGTTGAGCATAGAGATGGGTGTAAACAAGGTCTTAGATTTATCAGGAAGTGAAAAGATGACTGGAAGCTGGTCGTGGGATTATGAACTCATGACGGTAAGGATGCAAGCAAGCACAGGTTTCTGATTCTCCTTACTAATAACCTATCCTTACAGAGTTTCAAAAACTAAAGTCATTTTTACAAAACAGTTGCAGTTTAAAAGCAGAAGGAATATGGGAAAGGATGAAATTGTAGATTTGACTGTTATTCAGTTACTTATTTGATTTTGAGTTTATTCCATCTCCTTAAATCAGTAATGTTGATGAGCGTGTTTCATATTGTGTGAAAAGTAGTCTGAATAATTTTATTTTAATTATGTGTCCTGGATTGAAGGCCACAGAGTCATTTCAGTTTTTGAGCTAAGTTATTCCCTTTGCCCTGGAAGACAGTTGCTGAGGTGTCTTTCACATCACAGCCACTCATAGCATTGTTTTAACAGAAGGGGCTGGTGGAAGGCCAATGGGTTGACATATAGGGACTGGCTCTAGCAAGGTTCCCCTTGGGACTGTCATCATCTTATTTAGAATTCAGTTCACTTGACCTCAAATTAGAACCTGAATAATATAGGTGGTGGAAAAAAGACAGTTTTGGTGTAAATGGACTTAGTCACCTTTATTTAGTGTTTTGAAAAAATGTATATTCTGATTTGGTATTATTAATTAACCACTCTCTCCCTAAAGATCCTTTGTGACATGACAGTACATAAATATTCCCATAGCACACGAATAGTGCTGATGGCCTATTGGGAGCATGTCTCGGATGGGGAAAGAATTTCAGACCCATAAAATACAGAGGGTGCGTACAATATGTATACACATATGTAATACTCAAGTCACGTTCAACTTTTTCTTATAATTGTAAGATACAACATACAGTATATAAGATCACAAATATTATTGGTATACATTGAGTATTATAATTTTAATACAATTTTTTTCCTTTCTAAAATGTGTATACTTTTTTTTTCACCCTCTATAATATGACTATAGAAGTTAAAGTACTTCTGGTTCAATTATTTCTAGAGGCAATGGCTTTATGGGGAAGCCGCAGCAGGGTTTTCATTAATGAATGAATTCAGTCATTGAACACACATTTGTTGAGAATTCGCTAGGCCGCAAGCCCTATGTTGATGATTAATGGAGGTAGAATTATGACAAAGACATGTTCTCTTCCCTTAAGAAGTTAGATGGGTGCCATAAAAACACATAGGAAAGTGCCCTTACCCAAGTTTATTGGGGCAATAGATTAGAGAAAGTAAAGGAATTGACTTAGAAGCTTGTATTGGAAGGGACAGGGAGTGGAAGGGTGCCTGGGCAGGTAGAATGGTCTGTGCAGACTCAGAGTGGAGAGAAAGGAAACAGGAGAACAAGAAATACACCAACTCCTGTAGAGTGCTTGGCTGGGGATCTAAAATAAAGCCTTAGAGTTTGAAGAGGTGTTTTAGGTTATCTAGTCGGAGCCATTCAGTACTCATTGCCTCTTGAATGCCTCCTGTGAAAGCTTTCCAGGTAAGTTCATTTGTAGTAGCTCTAATCAGTTCTGCCCTGTGTGGAAAAGAAATTCATCTCTCTCTGCTGATTGCTGGTCCCAGTTCTCTGCTTTTGGATCATCAGGACAATTGGACGCTTCTCCACTGTCAAGAACCACTCGTCAGTGACTCTCAGCCTTTCAGGGACTCCATGCAGAAGGGGACAGGCAGAGGCAAGCTCAGACAAGTCATACAGGTAGTACAAACACATGTACTTCGTGTACTAAAATCCCACAATATCCCTGAAATGCAGTTCTATATAAGCTCTCAGTCAATCATGGTATTTCACTGGGGGAGGGGAGGCCAACTATTTGGCCCAAAGAGCTCACATTATTAAGATTATATTAAAGATTCAATTTTGTGCAAGCCTTCCTGTAAATTTCCCCTTCCCCACCCAGTCTCACACCATGCCACTGTTGTGCTAGCCCGAATTGTCAGCACACCTGTACCTTTTTAATGATTGTGGCTAAACCTCAGTGCCAGCTGGAGAGAAAGGTCACGTTTCACGGTGCTGTAACTGGAGAAAGGTGTTTCTTAGGAATAGGGGTAGCAGAGCCTTGTTGGAAAGTTTGAGAACATAGACCTATTCAAAAAGCACTTACTTTTGGTAGTGAATCATCTTTTAAATACTGGAGTGGACCTCAATTTTTATTGTGACTGTTCCTTATATATAGCTTGAGGCTTAAGTTAGCAGTCAGAATTAGATGTGTGCAGAAATCAAGGTACATTATGGGTTGTAAGAGAAGAAAGAGTTGAAGGTAATTGGGTCCAGTATGTACCATGGGGTCTGTAACGCACCTTCACACCTCTGTATATGACCAAATGGATGATTTTCCTCAGCAAGTAACCCTAAATTATCTGTTTTAGTTAAAGCCACATTTGCTGTTTTAACAATAAAAAGGTAACTCACTCCTATAACTGGTCTGTTCCCTAAAGTAGTCTGTCTATGGAGTGCAGGAAGGGGTCAGTACGATCAGAGTGACTTTTAGACATTAAAAGAAAGACATATATGTGCATATTCACAACGTTTAAATTATAGAAATCAACTTGGTCTCAGGGGAGATGAAGTGACATCTAAAAGATGAAAAATGCATAGCATTTGAATTTAGAAAATTTTAGTTTCATTTACAGTAACGCAGTGAAAATATCCATGATCTAATCTTAAAATAAAACTTGGCTCTAAGAGACATGTGTAATAAATTAGCGGATTAAAGTTGTTTACACCTTTGGCATTTTTAATCTCATATTTCTGTTTTAAATAGCTTTTCTGGCAATTATGTACCAGTTTTTTTCACCCTATAATTCTAAGAGTCTCATGTTGGACAGACTTTTGATATTTATCTGTGCCACTTCTCAGCCTCAGTCTATAAGATGATTATTAATGATAATAACTACAAAATGTTCTCCTTTATGTTTAATTTAATTTTCATATGAATAAATATGGCATTTGTTCCTTTGAAATCCATTTGTCAGCCATTACTTTGATACTCTGAGATAGTAAACACCTAAATAGTTTCAAAACATTTAAAGGCATATTTACGTGGACACCTACAAAGGATGTCAAACTGAGGGAGACGTGTTCTTCAGCTCCTCAGGGGCCTTACAACTCACTGAAAATTTAGGGCAAGTATTTAAATGAGCATGATGCAAAGGCCATGAGTGACATTCGAGGAGAACACTGTGAAGTCAAAGAACAGAAAGATAATATATCATCATGTGCTAAACACAGGAGGTCTTCGGCTCAGCGCCTGTAGCTCAGTGGTGGCCACATGCACCTATAGTCCTAGCTACTTGGGAGGCTGAGGCAAGAGACTTGCTTGGGCCCAAGAGTTTGAGGTTGCTGTGAGCTGTGATGCCACAGGACTCTACTGAGAGTGACAAAAAAAAAAAAAAAACAACTAGAAAATCTTAAAAAAATATTGGGGAGGGGCTGTGCCTATAGCTCAAAGGAGTAGGGTGCTGGCCACATATGCTGGAGGTGGCGGGTTCAAACCCAGCCCTGGCCAAAAACTGCAAAAAAAAAAAAAAAAATTGTGGCATCCTTATCAGATACTTTTGGAAAGAGACTTTTCTGGACATCATACTTACCCTCTCCTCATAGGTCCTAGTTCCTTTATATTCCCTTTTTTAAAAAGCAACTTTAATGAGGTATGTTTCTCTGCCCAGTTTGTGCACCCACAGCATGGTCTGTGTGTTTCTCCGTGTGTGGGTCTGTGCATGTACCTGTGTTTGTACATGTTTGCATGTTGCACTTAACCTGCACTTCCTCTGAATGCGCTGCCCCCCACCCTTTCAGCCATCTCCAGTGGTGGCTTGGTTCCTCCCTCACTTCACCTCCCACCGGGCCTGGAGGTACAGTTTCCCATCTTAGTTCACCATTTCCATTTCTAGACCACTCGTTCTCTCTCCCTCTTCCCCCAAACCTCGTGGCTTTTACTCCCTTGCCATCAGACAGTCCTACCCTCCCCCTTTGGTGTAAGTCTTCTACAGATCTCTGCATCCCTCTTGTTCATCTGTCCATCTGAGCTCCTGGCTTGTCATCATTCTCCACTCCCTCACCCCCCCCTTATTTACTATCTAGGTGATAACTTCCATTTTCCTGGAACCCCTTTCCTTTGGTCGTCTTATCTTGGCACTGTCCCTCTATCACACATCAGCCACTACTCCCATGGTTAAACTCAGATTAGAGTCTCGACCAGGTGACTGTATGAAATTTCACTTTCAAGCAGCCCACCATCTGACCACTGCTTCCGATCTTTGCCACTTAATCCCTTTCACAGTCAGATGTTGTCACTCTTTGAACTCTCTGGGACCTGCAACCCATTGAGCCTACCGCCTTTCCCTTCTCCTTCCCTCCTAAATCATAATTGTCCTGCAACCCATTAATCCTACCACCTTTTTCCTCACTCTCCCTCCTTAGGCTATTCCGCCCCTCTCACCTTAAATACCTTGACCAGTCATTTTAATCATTACTGTGCAGCTATCTTCGACTCTCTTGCCCTTCTTGTTTTCTTGTACTCACTGGGCAGAACCCCAACCTTGGTTAAATCCAGTTCTATGCCTATTCCATGCTGGTACCTATGCACAGAATGTGGCTGGCACATACACACGCACAAATATTAATGACTCATCTTATTGTTAAATTTATGACTGTGAACCTTATGTGAATTTCTGAGACAGGAATATTACATTTGGGTTCATCCCGCTGCCCTGGGCAACCATCTCATGCATTTCCCTTCCTTTTCAAACCAGCATCACCTCTATGTCACTGGAGATGACTTTACTTCCTATTTTTCCTATGATTGAAATCATAGAAGCTATCATAATAAAATGCTCACTTCCCATGGACTACTACCAACGCATCTGCCTGCCTTTCAGCATCTGTACCGTGACGTTCGTCCTTCCTGCCTGTCACTACAGAGAAGAAATGTCTGCACTCCTATCTAAGGGCAGCCATCACATGCGTAGTGGATTCTAGGCCCTTCACGCTGTTCAAGGACGTTGCACTAGTGATTTCCTTTCTCGTACCATCAACTTCTCTTCTGGATTATTCCTGTCAGCATGCAGATATACATACTTTCACCTCTCCCATCCAAGCCTCCATCACCTTATGGAAACTGTTGCTTTGTGAGTTTCAGTGACCTCATATTGCTCCATTTTCAGTGTTTATGACCTAGGGGAAGTATTAGATGCAGTGATCACTCTCTTTTCTTTTAAATTGTTTCTGTGCTTGACTTGCAGGGTGCTCCACATCCTCCGTCTCCCCTCTGCCTTGATGGCCGCGCCTCCTCTTTCCTTGGCAGGGTCCTCCCTCTATCCCCAGTGTCTAACTGCCTTAGTTCATGCTCCTCTTCTCTTTGCCATTCACATCCACTACCCACTCCCTTGGTGCTCTCAGCCAGTTTCATGACATTAAATATTGTCAATATGCCAACAGCGTCTGAATCTCTATCTTTAATCATGAGCTCTCTGTGAGCTCCAGAGGTGTACATCCACCTGCCTTCTGACATTCCCCTGGATGTCTAACAGACATCTAAAGGAAACACTACCCCAGTGCGCTGATCTTTCCTTTCAAACCGGTTGCACCTTCTCTCTCATCTTGGCTAAAGATACCTTCATCCTTCTATTTGCTCAGTCCAAAATCCTTGGTATTATCTTCTTCTCCTCTCTTTCTTTTACTCCTTATCCAGTCTACCAGCCAACACTATTGGCTCTTCCTTTAAAGCATATTGAAAAACCTAGTACTTTCCCCATCTCCACCTCTGCAATCCAAGCCATCATCCTCTTTTTGGTTGTAGTCAACTTCTAACTGGATTCTCTTCTTGTACTTTTACCTCCTTTCCTTCTAGTCTTAAACACTAAAGAGATTTCTTTAAATTCTAAGATGATATTACTCTTGTTTTCAGGATTCCACGGGCTCTGCATCTGCTGCAGGAGAGACACCCAGGTCCTTCAAGTGACTCAGGAGACCCTTTCCAGTCTCTTGACTCTTGTCCTGTGATGACTTCCCTGCCTACCGCTACTCGATCCTCTATTTTTCCACATCAGCCACACTCCATGGACTCCAGACAGCCTCCTGGCTTAAGACCCTGATTCCTGCTGTTCTATCTGTCTAGAATATTCCTTTCTCAGATATCATATCTTGCTTCCTCACGTCCTTCAGATCTTTGCTCAAACATTACCTTCTCCATGAGGTCTTTCTTGACCTGCCATTTAAAAAAAATCTAACCTTCCTGACCTTCATTCTCCTTCCTTGCTTTCTTTTTTCCATAAACTTTAGCTCATTTTCATATACTGCACAATTTGTTTTGTTTATTTAGTTTATTGACTCTCCCCTGACTAGCCTATACACCCAAGAAGGCAGATTCACCTGCGTTTTGTTCATTGCTGTATCCCCTAAAATGGCACTACCTTGGTAACTAGACATTCAGGCATATTTGTTGAACAGATGAATGAATTCCACATCAGCTTAGCTAAGATGAAGCCTACTGGGGTTACATGAAGCTCTGATTCATGTAGGCATCTCTATCAAGGACATGATTTTCAAAGCCTGCCTCTTCCCTTGAACTTCTCCTCCTTAATTTTCCCAAGGACTGTTCCGAGGGTTCCAGATAAAAATGAATGACTGATTTCCCAAAATGAGGGAAAGAAGAAAGGAACCCTAGAGGAGGGGACAAAAGGTCAAAGGGACTGAAGGGCCGGGGGAGAGGAGAGGGCAGGTGCTTCCTTGGAAACAGGCTAACATCTGTATGGAGCTCCTATTCCAAAGATCAACCCAAGCTCTCCCTTCAAGTCAGGACGTACCTCCACGTGTGTGAGAACTCCAGGTTTGTCATACTTTCATGAGCCTTTTCTCACAGTTGTAAAATAAAACTTTTTCATGGGTATCAGGGGGAAGGGAAGGAAGCGTAATTCATTTTTACAAAATGCTCTGAGATTCTTGCCTGAAAGGTGCTAAACATGCAAACTGTTAGATTTTATTTTTAAATTGTGCAAGCTATATATTTCTCCCATTAAAGGCTCACTTGCCAGTTATCTTCTTTATGCCTGAAAAATACTAAAAACTAAAGCATATATCATCCAATTACTAAGATAAATTTGAAATATAAAAAGAAAAATCATTCTCTTTTGTTTATGTGGACAAATGCTTCCGATCATTTACTATTACCATAATGGCTTCCCTATCTCCATTGCCAGCAGTAGCACTGCTCAGCCAGAGACCACTATCTCTGAATCGAGTAACACAAGATTAGAGTTTAAGGGAGTAAGATCTGCCTGTTTCTCTTCCAATCTACCCTGCTAAGTTGGTCAATCTTCTCCAAAGTCACAATCTCTCTGTTTTATGTTTTTTGAATGATTTTAGTTGAAAAATACTGAATTGGTGGGAAAATTGGTCTCCTTTTCCAAGGCTTATCCTACCTCCTTCCTGTTACGATCTCCTGCTCCATCTAATCCATACTGTTGTTTCTTGACAGTTTTTCTTGCTCAGTTCTCACTTGGACACCACTCAACATATGTATGATGACTCTTTAAGACAAGAATGCAATTGTGGCAGTTAGGAGGCTGGGCTTGTGCCTTTTGTTACACATAAGGGATCTTGGGAAAGTTTCTTAATTGCTCTAAAACTTGGTTTCCTTGGCTGTTGAACAGAGATAATAATGTGTGCCCATACAGGGTTGTTTATGGATTAAACGAGATATGTTGTCACTGCTCTTCATCCCAGGCTGCCGGGTAAACACCTGTAGTTGAACAAGTTGCGTTTACGACTTGCCAACGTATGGGAGATTGTGGGCGACTGTGGGGCATCTCGGTAAGAGAGTGTTAGAAAGAACCTATTGTGGGATTTGGACTTTGGGTGTGTGATTCGGGGAAGGTTTGCTCTAGATTAGATGCTTTTATAAAGCAGGGGCAATTCTATCATTGTGTATCTCAATAAATCTTATCTAAAGGGAGCAGAGACAAGTGTGAATATAAAACTGTGATCAGTAAATAAGCAGCAGTCTGCCATTTTGGGGGAGAAAATGGGGTCACACTTACCTTGCTATTGCCGGTTCTGGGGTGAAGTTATGAAGCAGCTTTGCTTTGTTTCATTTTATCATGGTCTAGAGAGGTCTTGTCTGAGGTTTGCATCCCGTGAGATGGTTTCTGTCTAACAGAACAGCAAAGCCCAGCTGTGAGTGCCAGGCCAGCTGCCGAATGTTGGGGGCAGCTTGGTTTTATTTTTTTTTCTTCCTTAACATAAACCTTTGGCACAGCATCATCCCCGTCCCCCCCCGAGGACTCAAAACATCACAGCATTTTTTTTCATCATAAAAATCTACATTATGCACTGAGCCGTCTCAATTCCAGAATAAATAATTCCAATTTCCTCAGCTGAGCCTCTGGGTACTGCAGGGTAATAAAGATAGCTGATATTTCTTTAAACTTTATGCCAGCACCATGCTGAACATGTTAAGCCAATGATCACGTGCAGTCTTTACCAGGATTTAATAAGAGATGTATTATTATTTTTCACATTTCACCGATGAGGAAACTGAGTTGTACAGAGGTTAGGAGACTCCCCCAAGATCACACACACAAGTGAGGGGAGGGCAGATCCACTCCCAGAAAATCTTTCTTCAGAGTCCAGATTCCTAACATTACAACATACTGCTTTCTGCTCCCAGACTCACTGTGGCTGCTCCAAACCAGGCCTTCTCTAGCATCAATTACATCTCTTATTCCTCATCTGAATTACAATTAACATTGTATTCCTTGCACTAATTTTACAACAATCCCTTTATAGTCTCCCAGTATAGTATTAGCTGATAGCGGCAAAGCATGCTGCTTTAATTCAAGACAGCTGGGTTGTGCCTTCAGCATTAATTGGAAGACAAATCTGGTATAGTTTTAAATTGGAAAATTTTTAATCTTCTTTTTGGACTAGAGAAGAATGGTGATCCTAGATTGTGAATTCAAAACACATTATGGTCCCTGTGCTACTTTGAAAAAAAAAATGAGTTTACAATGTTCAAGCATAATAGTCTTTGGAGTTTTCACAGAATGGCAACACAAAGCAATATGCACCAGCCTGAAATTGGCATTTGCTGGGCCTTATTATACTGTTGCTGTATCAACATTCGGTTGATGGGAATCCGCGTCTCTGGCATTCAAGGCTTACATGCGTTCTATGTGCCTTTTAAAGTTCTTTGTGGAAGCAGAGATCTCTGCTGGAGCAGAGTTGGAAGAAGGGAATTAAAATATGTTAACATCGACTCTACGCCAGGAGTTATCCTAGGTATGTTTATGTTCTTTCATGGACTCTTCATAATGACTTGGAAAAGGAAATAACTGCTTGTGGTTCAGTCCACCCTCATTGCGTTATTAACTTTCGAGCTCTGCTCCCTTGCTTCACTTTTTTCCTTCTTAGGGTAAGTCCGAAGCTAAAACCGTCTTTGTAAATTGTAAGTCAAAACTCATTATTTCCTGCTTAAACCCCCACACTGGCCTTCCTTTCCACTTGGAGTGAAGTCCAGATTCTTCCCCGTGCCCTACAAGCCTGCTCGGTCTGGCTCTGACCTCCTCTCGGCACCTTCCCCCTTGTTCCCCGGGCTGTGGGCACACTCATCATTCCCTCCTTGAGACCTCAAGATTGCCTATGCACTTTCTGACTGTTCTCTCTGCCTGGAGCCTTTTGCCCCCAATACTTTCTTTGCCTGACTTTTTGTTGCTGTTCATTTTGTAGCACAAATGCAATTTTCCCGGTGAAAACTGCTCTGAGCATATGCTTCACAGTTGTTCCCCATTCCCAGTCATCCTCCAATACACTTCCCAACTTTTCTCCCCCCCCTTTTTTTTATTGAATGGTAACTATGTATATTAAAGCACTTCTGGGGTATAGTGTGGGGTTTTCACATGCAATCCGAAATACTTCCATCAAACTGATCAACACAGCCTTCATGTCATTTTCTCAGTTATTGTTTTGAAACGTTCTCATTCTACTCTTAGAGAGATTCACTTGTACC
>CAUYQV010173985.1:0-10551 GCA_963574575.1 Galagoides demidoff | reverse complement strand
GCGAGTCTCCTGCCTCAGCCTCCCAAGTAGCTGGGACCACAGGCGCCCGCCACAACGCCTGGCCATTTTTTGGTTGCAGCCATCATTGTTGTTTGGTGGGCCCGGGCTGGGGATTCGAACCCGCCACCTTAGGTGTACGTGGTGGCGCCTTAGCCGATTGAGCCACAGGCGCCGAGCCTACATGGAAGTACCTTGATGGTTACATGGGCCCACCCAGATGATCCAGGAAAATTGTCCCTGTTATTGTCCATAATTCCACCTACAACTTTAATGCTCATTTGCTGTGTAACCTAACATGGTCACAGGTTCTGGGGATTAGAATGTGGGCATCTTTGGGGATTATTATGCTGCCCACGTAGTTCCCCTGCCCTGTTCTGGAAGTGGAAGAAGAAGGAATTAGGAGGAAAGAAGCCCTGGGCAGTGGCTGAAGAGTCTGTACCCTGGCCTGGGCCCCCCTCAAAGTGCTCACCCTCCCCTCTTCCAGTACCCCTATAGCTGACCACCTGCTGACAGATCTTCCCCTCATCCCTGTTCTTTTCCTAAGTGTTGACAAAATGGTCATTAAGTAAAGCAGAGTTTCTCTACATCCTGACTACTGACAGTTGAGAGCCAACCCTTCTTTGTCCGGCCAATCCTGTGCCCTGGCCTGGACCCACTAGATGTAAGTAGCACCTCTCCACCTTAATTGTGACCAGTAAAAATGTCTTCAGACATTGCCAGGTATTCCCTGGGGGGCAGATGCCAGGGTTGAGAAGCACTGGAGTAAAGCCTTGGTGTCCATCCTCCCTGCTAGTGCCGGCTGTGTCCCAGCACCTGCCGCTAAGTAAATACTCAGAACATACTGGTTGAATGAATGAATCTGTATTAATCTTTCTCAAATCAATGAATAAATCATGCACATGTGTGTATATAAAATAGACTCCTGGTGTTTACAAATTGGCTACCTGAGGACCACCTAGAAGCCTTTGATGATGCCCACGCCTGGGTTCCAGTCACAGAGAGATGGGCTTTACCTTAAGAACGTGTACTGTCAAGAGTGCTTCGTTGGTTCCTCAAAAAGCTAAACATAGATTTACCATGTGATCTAGCAATTCCACTCCTAGGTATACACCCAAAAGAATTGAAAGCAGGGGCAGCAGCAGATACTTGTATGCAGATATACAAAGCAAGATTATTTGTAATAGCTGCAAGGTAGAAACAGCCCACGCACGTACTGATGGAGGAATAGATAAACAAAATGTGCACCCCACACCAGAATATTATTCAGCCTGAAAAAGGAAGGAAATTCTGATGCCTGCTACAAGATGGGTACACCTTGAAGACACTGTGCTGAGTGAAAGAAGCCAAACACAAAAGCCACATGGCGTATGATTCCACTTCCATGAGGTAGCACAATAAATTCCACCAGAGAGACGAAAGTGGAAGAGAGATTCCCAGGGACTGGGGGGAGTTAGTGTTTAATGGGGACAGAGGTTCAGTATGGAATGATGAAAAACTCTGGAGATGGATGATGGCATTGGTTGCACAATAATTTGAATATGCTTAATACCACCTAATAGTACACCTAAGAAAATGGTTAAACTGGTAAATTTTATGTATGTTTTACTATCCACAAAAAGGATGCTTCATGCCTGCCAGGTCTGAGAACGAGCAGTGAGGGACCAGCCAAATTCTAAGGAGTCTTGCAGGCCTCGCAGGCTCTGAGTCGCTGGCTGAGAGCATTCTACCCTGCCAGCCTGTGAGTTAGGCTGACCTCTCCAGAGGGCAGCCCTTCCCTGGTGGGTGCACGTGTGGACTACAGTCTGCCCGAATGAGGGCCCAGCTGGGTGGGGACAGGCTCATCTGCAGGCCGCATGTCTGGTCCACAGGGCAGCTGCTGCCCAACTCCAGCTGATTCCTGCACGTGGGATGCCCGGCAGTGGGAGGAAAGTGCAAAATCTGGATTTCCTTGTGAACCTCTTAATGTTCAAATGTTGGCAACTGGTTCAGTGAACAAGCAAGCAGACAAGCCACATGTGGGTCAAACCGACCACTGTGCCAGCCTCCAGTCCGGTCTGTGGTTTTTCTAGGAGCTCAAAGGGGTGGGCCCAGCTCCAGCCCTGTCCCTGTTTCAGTACTGGGTGCTCTGTCACTCATGAGGTCAGATGCCAGCTTTCTCTTTGATCCTCTGAGCATTTCTCTTGTATTTAGTGTACCCAAAAGAGAGGTTTAGGAGACAGAATAGCGAGGTTAAGGCGTAGGTCTGGATTCCATTCTGCACTTCTGCGCTGTAGGGTCATTGATGATCTGCTGCTTTCTTCCCTGGGCATCAGTTTCCTCATCTGCCAAGTGGGAGTATAAGAGTTCCCACCTTGTAGGGAGAGGATGGACGCTGCAGGAAGGTGCAGGTGAGGAGCTTGGCTCAGGGCAGGGCTACAGGAGGGCTTGTCAGTGTGCACATGTGTGTGTTGACCCTAGCTGGAGAAAGGAGTGAGGATGGATTCTGACCGGCTACCAGGTGGTGAGTTGTGCACCCTCAGATGTCTGTTTCTTTGTCTGTGATTGGGCCCAGTGAAGTCTTTCTCAAAGAGTCATTCTGAGGATTAAATGAGATCATGTTCAAGTGGCACCTGGCCTGGCGGGTGCCCAATGTACATTCATTCTACACCTTGGAGTTTGAGGCCTTTGCCATCTGCAGAGACTTGAGAGGAGGGGGCTGGTGCTGGTGAGGACAGAATGAGCAGAGGGCAGAGAAAGGGACCCAGTCTTCTTCCTCCTTCTGTCAGCTCCCTCTCCTGCTTCTTGGTTACCAGGAGGAGGGCCCTGGTCCCACCCTCAGAGGTGAGCCCACTTGCTCACAAGGTCTATGAGCTCAGCTTTCCAGGTCTGCGCAGATGACAGTTAAGAATCCCAGCTCTGCCTGCATGCTGTCTCCTGTCCCTGCTTTCAGCCCTGTTACGAAGGGCCGAGTGTTCCCACTTCACTGCTGAGGATGCAGACAGGGCAGGGAGCTTGCTCAGGCTTGCACAGATTGCAGGGCAGGGCATAGCGCTGAAGCAAGGTGGGGAGCTGGCTGGACTGGCCTGGGGAGGCCTGATCCCAGCTGTACCCATCATCCCTGCGTTTGCTGGTGCCAATGAGGGGCCTTGTCCTGCCCAGGCCCATCCTGGGAGCATTAGAGACTAGGGGCTACACACCCACCTGGAACAGGGTGCAGGGAGCAGGCTGAGTGGGCCAAGGCCCCGCCCAGGATCATGAATGCGGGTAAAGGCTTTTAAAATCCTAGATACTGGAAGGCCTGAAGGGCTGTGTGACCATTGGCAAGTCACTGACACATGGTAGCTAAGGACCATTGTAGGGGTGGTTGTGGGTGATGGTCACATAGCACAGAGACATTCCAGGTCCAAGGACTAAGCACTACTGGGCTCAGGGACACTTAGGCACAAAGTTGACCCACTGCTGTTTGCATACCCGAGTGCTCTGCCATCTGCCCACCATCCATGGGAGGACAGGGCGCCCGCACACACACTTCATTCAGCTCCGTATGCCCTCACTCAGTGTGTGTTCCTTCCACCTGCACGTCCACTGTGTGTGCGCGTTCCATGTGCTCACTGCACAGCATGTTCTTTGGACGTGTTCATGAGCATCAGGGAGGACAGGGGGCAGGACGAGCCCTCCAGGAGTCCTTCCTGCCAGCCCTGAGAAATGCATCCTCTGAGAATCTGGGGTCATGAGGAGGGAGAAGAAGGAGTTACCCAAGATGAGTGGAAACAGAAGTCTGTGTCCCCCAACATCTGGCTCCCTTGGGAAGGCAACTTTCCACAGGAAACAAAAGGACAAATGAGGGCAGTGAGGGTTGGAGGGCAGCATTAAGGGACAGCTGGTGGCTGCCATAGGGAATGCTGTGATTTGGCCCGGGGGCTGGAGACCCGGCACCATGCGGGCTGCACTGCAGTGAGAAATGCCATGTGGAGAGGAGCAGGGGTGCCCAGTGTGGGTGGGGCTAGGGGAGCCCAGGACACATTGCTGTGTGGCGTGGCAGGGTGCAGTGCTATGTTGGGGACTATCAGGTTTTGGGGCCAGCATGGAGGAAATGTGCATGTGTGTCTTGGGCCCTCCCCATTATCTCCCAGCCCAGGAGGCTTGTGGACAGGCTCACTGGGGAGTGGCGCAGCCCCAGAACCTGGGCCAGCACCACCAGCAGCTCAGCCCACATCTTTTTCCCCATCTCTGCAGGGGGCGGAGGAAAGCGCAAAGGGAAAAGCAAGAAGTGGAAGGAAATCCTGAAGTTCCCTCACATTAGCCAGTGTGAAGACCTCCGGAGGACCATAGGTAAGCTGTCTCACCCCGGGGAGTGCAGAGCTGGTTCACTGTGGAGCCATCTGGGCAGTAAGTCAAATCCCAGTCATTTGACACAGTAGTGCACTCCAGGCAGGCTCTCCGGGCTGACACCTCTGCTGATTGATATAGAAAAATAACCAGCACTCACTGAATACTTGGTGTGGCTGGGCAGATTACCTCCTCCTAGTTACCCTTTGAGGAGGGTGCTGTTATTTTACTCTACTTTTGAGATGGGGAAACTAAGGCTCAGAGTGGTTCTGTAACTGGCCAAAGTTGCACAGCTTATGGGAGGGCAGTGGAGGCGGGTCAGGCCAACGCCAAGCCTCACTCTCTACCCTTCCTTCCTAGAAACTGCCCTTGGGAAGCAGCCCCAGGTTTGGGAGCTAGAAGGGGGATGGGGGGATGGTGAGCATCAGGGCTCCCCTTCTCTCTCACTGGGGGTATTTGCAGTACCCCTCACCCAGGAGCCATCCATTTTGGCACAGCCTGGTCCCCTTATCTAGCGCCCATACACCAGGCACCTCCCACAGCAGCAGGAGGCTTGTCTTCCCCTGGTATCTGGAACAGCCAAAGATACCAGTGCATCTGTCTTCAGCGCATTGAGGACATAGCTATGCGGAGGAGGCTGGGTAACTGGGCGAGGCTCCTGGGGGAGATATGCTAGGGGTCTTCTGTTCTGGGCGGCACTGGCCCTTCTCTGCTGTGTGCCTCATGTGATCGCTCCTCTTCTGCTTGTTACTGTTGGAGGCAGGGTGGGCTGAGCATGTCCTGGAAGACTCTGATCTATGAAGACAGATATAGGATTCTCTGTTCCCCAGAACTCCACAGGCCCAGCTGTTCTGGGGACTTCTCTCCAGGGCTTTGGGTGAGCTGTCCTGTCCTTGTCATGGAATAAGAAGCCACTCATGGCTGTTGTGTTTAGCTTTCCTGAGTGGCTTCTCCATGTGGCCAGGCTGAGGTGGGACTTATAGGCCATCACAGCCTTGCTCAGTCCCAGCCCTGGCCACTTGGTCCACCCTAGATACTCTGGGAGCTCTGGGAGGACAGGTGGCAGGGTTTACCCTGTACACACCATGGTGGCCTGTGTGGAGGACTCACTTCCCTGGTGTTTATGAAAGGAAACGAAGCCACCTGTGCCCCACCCATCTATGGTGGATGTGAATTGGCAAAAAAAGGTAGAGTGCTGGAGGACAGGGAGAAGACCCAAAAGGCCCTCCTCTGGCCTTAAAATCCCAGTCGGATGAGTCCGCATGCGGTGGGACTGGGAGTGGAGCTGGCCTGTGGGGTCAGGGACTCTCAATCCAGCCAGACTTGGGTCCAAAGCCCAATTTACTAAATCTCGCTGAGCCTCAGTTTCCCCCTGGCTTACAGGAGGAGCACAGTAGGTGTTGGTTGGATGCATGAGTGAAAGAAAGCATGAAGGAAGAGGTGTGAGTGAGTGAACGCTGCCCTAGGGGGTGTTTCCGGTAAATACAAGAGCATGGAGAGTACTGCGTAGAACGTCCAGGTTAAATAAACCTTAGTATTTTACTTTGATTCATGTGTTTCTTTAAAATTTAAAATAGGAAAATAGGTTATATAGGACTTCCAGTTCCAGACAAGAGGGAGTAGATATTTTGTTCCCCATCCTTCCTGCTAAGGACAGAAACCCTGGACATTACGTATAAAACAAACACAAGGAGATTCTGAAAGTTGAAGAGAAAAAAGCAGCCTGGCTGGGGACTTCAGGACAAGAGGATGACAGCACAGTGAGCTCCCTAGGTTTCCTTTTCGCCTCCCTTGTATCCTAGAGTAGATGCTGGGGAAACTCAGCAGATGGTAAAAAAATCCCTTTCCCCCCCAAAGCATGTTTTCTCTAGCCAGAGGCCCTGGAAAGGGGCAGCTGAGCTGAAATAGGAAGGTATTGACACAGCCAGCTACTCCAGAGCTGTTGGTGCATCTCTGCTGCCGTTTACACTCACAACGAGGACACCCACTTTCTTTCTTCTTACTTAATCTCTGTCTTCGCTTGGGCTGCCGTAACAAACTACCACAGACTGGGTGGCTTAAACAGCAGACATTTATTTCTGATGGTTCTGGAGGCTGAGGACATCCAAGGTGCAGGAGCTCACTTCTGGTTTGCAGAAGGTCGTCTTCTTTGATCCTTGAGTGGTGGAAGAGAGAGGAAGCGAACTATCTCCTTTCTCTTTATCAGGGAACCAGTCCCCATTCATGGGGACTCTGCCTTCACGACCAAATCCTTCCAATAACCCTCATATTGGGGCATAGGCTTCAGTGAGGAGTTTGCAGATTGGGCACAAACATTCAGTCTATAGCAACCTGGTTTTAGATTCCAAGCTCTGGTACACCCTGGCTCTCCACTTCTCTCCTCCAGGGAATCTCTTCTGTGACTTTGAGGTGAACTAGCCCTGCCAAGGCCCAGTGCCCCTCTCAGTACTCCCCTCGTAAATCAAGACGCTCCCCTTGCTCAAGCCACCTCCCCAGCGCTTCCCAGTGTTGGCCCAGGAGCACCTGAGTGTCCCTCCCCTTCTAGTCTGCCAGCACCTGAGTGTCCCTCCCCTTCCAGTCTGCTAGGCCCCAGGAGCACAGGATTCAGCTCTGAATGTTTCTCCCTCTGTGGACCCCAGCCTATTGCCCTGTCCCCTCCTGTACCTCTGTGTCCATCAGCCAGGCTCTCAGCAGGGCCCCCTCCCCTGGGATGTATGAGGAACGCACGTGCCAGTGTGTGTGAACTGCTAGATGTGGTGAAAAGACCTCGTGTGTGAGAGCCGTCTGGGAGAGGCGGGGAGGACAGGAAGGCGGGCGAGAACCCAAGGGCCGCAGCCCAGGCCGCCTGTTTTATAGCCTGTCGCTGAGGTGTTTGCCAGGCCTCTGCTGGGGTCCTGCTCAAAGCCTTTCTTAAATAAAACTCCCATTTCTTTTCTAGACCAATACACAAACCAAACAGTGGCCAGAGCTGCATTTATTTTTCTTGTGGGTACACAAGCTCCCTTTCTGAAGCCCTTTGGGAGGATGTTCTGGGGCAGGCTTTGTGCCACAATTACACAGCCCCTTGGGGGGTAGGTGGTGGGGTGGATGGCTCTTGATCAGAGTGAAGGGCAGAACCCAGGAGGACCCCAGGACACCGTCCCCTCTGGGTTGTCCAGGACAGTGGCCAGTTAAGCTGTGGCCTTCTCCTGCCATTGGACTGCCCTGGACAAATATAGCCTGTCCCCACCCAGCAGCCAGGGTAACTTTGAAAAATGAAAACTGCACCCTGTGAATCATTCCCTTCCCCAAACACCCAATCAGTTTTCCATCCCATGTGGAATAAAATCCAGACACTTCAGCATGGCTTATAAGCACTTCAGCCATTGGGGGAAGCCCGTGGACCCCTTGTCAAAATATGCTTTTATATATAAAACAGAATACATAGGCTTGCAAAGGAAGCCCAGTCTTCTTAAATATAATTATTAAAAATTTGTGGTATAAGAAAATATGTGCTTCATTGTTAATTTTTTTTTTTTGTGAGACAAAATCTCACTCTGTCACTCTGGGTAGAGTGCTGTGGTGTCATCGTAGCTCACAGCAACCTCAAACTCTTGGGCTCAAGTGATCTTCTTGCCTCAGCCTCCCAAGTAGCTGTGACTTCAGGCACCCACCACAGACATTCAGCTAATTTTTCTATTTTTAGTAGAGATAGGGTCTTGCTAATGCTCAGGCTGGTCTTGAACTCCTGAGGTAAAGCAATTCTCCAGTCTTGGCCTCCCAGAGACCTGGGATTACAGGCATGAGCTACCACTTTGGCCTGTTGTTAATACTTTAAATATCAGGGTATAACAGTGGATCCAACAGCTATTGTAATTCTGAATCTGTGGCAAGCATGAGTGAGATTTTTCGGTGTGTGCATCAAGTGCAATGTGAATGGATCTGTGGTTTCTGTCAGTGGTGGGTCTCAGGTGTCACTGACATCACTGTAGGTTGCTGTCTATGTTCATGACTGGAGGAAGTGCCGAGTGTCAGGTAGAGGCTGGTGAACAGGTGACAGTTTCCTCCTGCCCAGTCCATGGACTCTCTGGCCCATCCATGCCCTCCTGTTCCTGTGCTCTGAGAGCTGCCCCTCCGCCTTTTCCCGCCTCACTCCCTCCTCCTCCTCTGGTCACAAGGTGCAGTGCCCACTTTTCTGTTCTTTGAACACTAAATGCTTATCCCCAGCCTGGAGCCTGGACACCTGCTGTTCCCTCCACTTGGAACATCTACCCCACAGTTTTCCACGGTACTATTAGGTCTCAGCCCAAATATCATCTCACAGAGAAGCCCTGTGAAAGGGAGCCTCCCCCTCCCTCTAATCGCATCCTTTCACACAGTGCTGCTTGTTTGATGTTCTTAGCGGGTACCTCCCTCTGAAGTCGCCTTCTGTTTCATTGACTTGGGTATTTTTCTGTCACCCACACTGGACTGGATGTTCTCATAGTGATGTGTCTTACCTGGTTTCTCCTAGAATAGTGCCTGGCACGTAACACGGGCTCATTCAACACTGGGCGAAAGAAGGAATGAATGGGGTAAAATATTTGAAGTTAGGGCTCTTTCAAAAAAATTTGTGATGCATTTGTCCTACCCAAATTTAACCTTAGCCTGTGGTTTAAACTTAAAGTGATAAAGCCTTGCCTTAGGAGGCACTTGAGAAAGTGTC
The DNA here is from genome assembly GCA_963574575.1 of Galagoides demidoff. NCBI lineage: Eukaryota > Metazoa > Chordata > Mammalia > Primates > Galagidae > Galagoides > Galagoides demidoff. The sequence continues at coordinate 1,559 of CAUYQV010173985.1, read as the reverse complement.
TGCCTTTGTTCCAGCCCTGCGCCCCTGCTGTCCTCACCACATAGATGAGGAGCTTGGCATAATCTCATGACTTGGCCACAGTCTCCTCATCACTAAGGGGGAAAGAGTGACCTAGTGGCTCCTGGCCCAGGCCAGGCTCCCCCAAAGCTATGGTGTGAGTCGTCACCACAGTCACAGACTCCTCAGCTCAAGGACCTTTAGAGCATCTTGTCTGACCCCCCATTTCAGAGGTGACCTTCCCCAGACAGTCTGGTCCCCTGGTTTCCAGCTACTGTTCTTCTCTCCCTGGCATCGTATTGACTCCTAAATATTTTGTGTATCAGCACCAGCCAGTCCTCAAGGGGGGGAGAGTCATTATCTGCTTCAAGAGGGCAGAGGTTTCAGTCTCTTTCTTTCTTTGTTGTAGAAACCCCTGCCACACATTTGTTTGTTTATTTGACAAACGTTTACTGAGCCCTTACTGTGTGCCAGAGCTGATCTCTGCTTCCCTTGGAGATTGTTCATAACTGAACCTAAGGGATTGACCGAAATAAAGATGTGATAACACATCGAGAAAGTTCTGTGATGGAAAGAAACAGGTTGCTGAGCAGGACAGCAGCGGTGAACTTCCCTGGAGGAAGTGGCATCGCTCCCGCCTCTCAGGGCATCCTTTTGTGTGAGTTTCCGGAGGACCTGGACCACGTCCTCTCCACCTGGGAATCTCCATAGCTGGCACCGTGAGTGATGGATGCATGTTACTTCCTCCTTGGCTCACCGATCAGAACTCTGATTGGCAGCCATGGGTATGAAGGCTGAGATTCCTCACCACACACGTTTGCTTCCAGTGCGATCCCAAGGCGTGAGCTAACTGATTTTCAGCAGATCTGGCAGAGGGCAGATAGACTGTTAGAGCAGGAAGGAGTTCTCTAGTGTCTGGTTGATGAAACATCACTGACATTCTAAGTTAATAGGCTAATTGTTCGTGTAAGATAATTAGAAGAGCTGAAATCAAAGAAGTTCTCAGAAAGTCTGAAACTTGGGAGGCTGGAACGTCATCATGCAGATAAAAGATTGCTGAGGTCTGCGAACATTTCTCAGTGACGCAGAAAGGTCTGGTGGGCTAAAGTATGGCATTTCTATTTATTTAGGTTAGGCTCATTTCGTACTTTATTCTTTCATTAAAAAAAGTCTGAGGGGGCTTGAGTGAAAGAGTTGATTATTCCACTGTTTGGCAACATTTCTGTAGGAAGTGTCCAAAAGCTATATAATAAATCAGGTCCTCCCACCCCCACCGGCCTGACATTTATGAGGAGGCTGTTCACAGCAAGTAGCTGCTGCATCTGGAGTGCCACCGTGGTGCCCCGGGCTCTCGAGGACGGACGGGGGAGACTGAGCTGCCTTGTGGGAGAGCCTGCTGCCAAAGCCTTAACTCTTTCCAGGAGCAGAAGCTCTGGGCTGTGGGAATTCCTAGAGGAAGACAGAGAATCTCAACATTAAAAAAAAAAAAATCATGAATCTCATGCATGGGGGCAAAGAAAGAAAAACAAAAAACCCCAAACAATGTAACTAGCCTAGTATTT
>CAUYQV010173983.1:0-41380 GCA_963574575.1 Galagoides demidoff | reverse complement strand
ATGGGCACAATTGAGAAGATGGACAGGCTCAGCGCCTGTGGCTCAAGTGGCTAAGGCACCAGCCACATACACCTGAGCTGGTGGGTTTGAATCCAGCCTGGGCCTGCCAAACAACAATGACAGCTGCAACCAAAAAATAGCCAGGCGTTGTGGCAGGTCCCTGTGGTCCCAGCTACTTGGGAGGTGGAGGCAGGACACTCGCTTGAGCCCAGGAGTTGGAGGTTGCTGTGAGATGTGATGTCACAGCACTCTACCCAGGGTGACAGCTTGAGGCTCTGTCTCAAAAAAAAAAAAAAAAAGATGGACAATGACTGGGGTTGGTGCAGCCGTGGAGAAGCTGGATGCTTTCTATATTGCTAGTGGGACTATAAAAATGGTGCAGCTTTTTTTAAAAAAAGAAAAACAGTTTGGCAGTTGTTCAGAAAGTTAAACATAGAGTTATATGACCCAGCAATGCCACTGAGTGCTATGTATACCCAAGAAAATTGAAAACATATGTTCACATAAAAACTTATATAAAAATGTTCATAGAAGCAGTATTCATAATAACCAAAGGTGGAAACAACCCAAATGTCCATCAGCAGGTTAGGAGGTAAATAAAAATTTCTATACCCATATTATGGAATATTATTCAGCCATAAAAGGAATGAAGTATGATACATAGTACAACATGGATGGACCTTGGAAACATTACATAGGTAAAAGGAGCCAGCTCCAAAGTCTACTTATTGTATAATTCCATTTAAGTGAAAAGTCCCAAACAGGGAAACAGAGAGACAGAAAGTGGGCTCTTAGTGATCGTCAGGGGTTTGAGGGGAGAATGTGGAGAGACTGCTAATGGGTCAGGATTTCTTTCAAGAATGATGAAAATGTTCCAGAATTAGATAGACATAATAGCTGTATAACCTTTTGAATACACATATATTACAAACCACTGAATTGTATACTTCCAAAAAATAAATTGGATGGTATGGGAATTATATGGTAACAAATAAGAACAATTTAGAGCTTCTCAAAGGACAATCAGGCCCCTGTTAGGAAGTCTAATCTCAATTAGCAAGTTTTGCTGGACCACTAGTCTCCTCACGTCTCATCCCAGAGCAGCCCAGAACCACAATCCCTAGTTACTCCTGAAGGAATAAACAAATTAAATGAGAGACGCTAGTCAGCGATTGGAGGTGACTTGCCAAGCACGTGATGTGCTTAGAGAGGTTCCCTGTAAGGGGGCGAGGGAAGAGGGCACACAGAAGAATCTGAACAACGGAAGATGAACTGCTGGATCTCAAGAGGGGTCAGGTGCTGAGTAGGAAAGGAAGCCAAGGTGTCTCCGGAGAGGCCTTTCTTTAATACCTTTCCATGAGTTGACTGTAAGATAGTGTAACCAATGAAATCCTCTTTAAGAATAAATATATTTGCCCTGGAATGGGAGGTCGCCCCATGCAAATCCGAGGCTTATCTGCCTTCTGGGCTCCTGCATGGTGCTGACTTTGCTGGGTAACTTCTCCCTGGACTCAGGGGCTGTGGCCCCTGTGGTGTGAATCCCTTCTCTCACCTATGATGAGTGTGAGACTGGAAGGGACGTCAGAATATATTACGCAAGAAGTTGCTTATTTAACCACTTAGAAGTCAGCCCTACAAACCAAATCGATTCCCACCAGCAGTGTGCAAGATTCTTACCTTCTCTACACTGATGGTACAAATCAGTCTGGTGTTGTTGCTGCAGAAAACTGTATGGAGGCCCCTCCAAAAGTTAAAAAACAAATTATTATGTGACCAAGCAATCTCACTTCCGTATTTTTATCCAAAAGAACTAAAATAGGGACCATCGGGATCCTGAAGAGATATCAGCACTCTCATCTTTCTTGCAATGTTATTCACAATAGCCAAGATGTGGAAACAACATAAATGTCCCTCAATAGATGAACCGCTCAGGAAGATGTGGGCTGTACATACGATGGATTACTATGCAGCTTTTAAATAAGGAAATTCTGCCATATGCAACAACATATATCAACCTTGAAGATATTATACTACATGAAATAAGCCAGTCACAGAAAATAAAATATTGCATGATTTCGTTTCTGTGAGGTATCTAAAATAGGCAAGTTTATAGAAGCGGAGACTAGAATGGTAGTTGTCAAGAGCTGGGGAAGGAGAAAATGGGGAGGTACAAATCAACCCGCCTAACATTTCATTTAAATAATTAAATTTAAATAAGATGAATGAGCTCATATCTGCGTTATAATATTGTCAATAATATTGTATTGTACACTCAAACTTCATGAGATTGGGTCTCATGCTAAGTGTTTTCTCCATAATAACACAAAATTACTCCCTAACTCCCCCCCCAAATAATCCCCAAGTTGATATCTTTGAACCAACTAAAAAATAGTTGGGGAACCAACTATTTGAGAAATAATAGTTATTTATATATTTAATTTTTTTATTGTTTCAGGTTAATTGAGGATATAAAGAATTAGGTTACAATGTTTGCATTTGTTAGGTAAAATCCCTCTCATAATTGTGTCCAACCCCAAGAGATGTGCCATACACCCTAACATTGCACCCATTAAGTGGAAGCACTCCATCCTCCACCCTCCTCCCCACTCCTTCTCTTCCCCACCCCCACTTTGAATTGTTTTGAGTTGAGAAATATACATTTTTTTAAGCCAAGGTTTGAACTTGACTTTACTATGCAAATTGTACCACTGAAAAAACAAAAGTTGCATGGGCACTTCAATTTCCACAAATTCATGAGGAAAAAATAAGAGTTAGAATACATGCATTACTGCAATTCTAATGAATTAAGACACAGAGCATAAAACATCATCATCTCTGTTTTTGAGACATTGGGAAACAACCCACGTGCCCCTCTACACATGCATGGATAGAACACATAACCACCCATGAGGTCATGAGGCTGTAAAAAAGAAGAAACTGGATTGGGCATTTAGATACAGCCAGAAACCTAGTGACTAAAGGATGGGATTAAACTTTAATCCCAAGAGTCTGAGATCAGCCTGTGCAACTTGGTGAGCCCCCGTCTCACAAACACAAACTCACAAAAAGTGTTAGCCTTAAACTGGGTTTGGGTAGCATGTGCCTATAGCTTCAGCCTCTTGGGAGGCTGAGGCTGGAGGATTGCTTGAGCCCAGGACTAGACCTCGAGCCTGGGAGACATGGAGAGACCCTGTCTCTAAAAACTAAACAAACATTTGTGGTGGGCACCTGTAGTCCCAGCTACTCGGGAGGCTGAGGCAAGAGAATGACCTAAGCCCAAGAGCTGGAGGTTGTTGTGAGCTATGATGTCAGAGCACTCTCTCAAGGGTGATAAAGTGAGACTCTGTCACTAAAAAATAATAAAAACTAAACAAACATCCCCAAACCCGATAACCAATAAAGAATGTTAGCCTTAAAACAATTATTTTAACCCACACATTTGCTTCTTATGGTTTTCTGTACCCATGACTAACAATACAAATTTTAAAAATAAAAATTAACTTCAAGGAAAGTCAGCTTTGATGAGAGAAATGAGAAAGAAAAACCAGAAAATGGATACCAAAAAAAAAAAAAATCTTAAGAATATAAAAGAAAAAGACCACATTTATGAACACACAGCTTCTTTTTAGCACAAAAGAAGAACCCATGTCTTTACCATAAAGATGATTCTTGGTGTCATCCAGGACTTTCCCCTCTACAAGGCACAATTAAGTTGGCCACCTACAACCCTGGCGACAAGGGAGGGGATGGAGGAGCTGGGGAGCAGAGCCTGTGATTAAGACTTGCCAGCTGGCAGCGCACATGTGGGTTGGGGGATAGGAAATCAACATCCTGAGACCACCACTGGGTAGAGGCCTGGGTGGCAGCACAGCTCTCAAGAACACATGTGGAACAGCGTCTGTGGTGACCCCATCACAGTGACACCAGCTACCCAGGAGCAGCTGGAGAAGCCGGGACCCGTGCAGAGAAATGTCAGCCGTGTCAGAACCGTGAGAGCAAAGAAGTGAGGCCTCTGTAACAGAAATCTTTGTCTGCCTGTCCACATGTCTTTCAGCAGGAGATTTTGGGTCAATAAATATTCATCAGGATGCACCATTCTAGCTGACCTGTGCTACCCCCTCCTCTGGAGGAGAAAATAAACCAGCCTGTGGGTGCCTTGGCCATCTGCCCCCTTCCGAGCTGCCATTGTGCTCTGTGTGTGAGCCAAGAGCGCAGATGAATTCCAATACCTCGAGACTGGTACATCTAATAATTGCTGTTCAGCCAACTCCTTCCCTGAGTGTTAAACAGTAACGTGGCACCGTCCACATTGTCATCTATGAGAGAATAACATTCAAGGGCAGGGTGGGTCCTCAAGAGCAATTCTTCCTGCAGCCCATCCAGGGAGAGCCCCTGTCAGAGTTTGTTTCTTACTCCTCTGTGCTCTCCACATCTATTTCCATACATGCGTTGTCTTCGTGTTTGTCTCCACAGTTAGACCAGGAGACTTTCATTCATTCATTCAGCAAATATTTATTGAGCAACTCTTATGCAGCGACTCTTAAGCTAGATTAAAGTGGCAAGCAAACAGTACCTTGTAGAGTTTAGAGGCAGATGTTAAAAAGCACACACATACGTGCAAATTACATGTGCTGTGAGGGCTAAGAAAGACAAGGCTAAGATAAACAATTACACAGGGAGGCTAGATATTGCTACATCAGAAAAGGCCTCTGTGAGAAAGAGTGAGAGGGACTGGCCAGGCGGGTGTTATTGGGAGAGGATGAGGCTGGTGCAGGGGGGAACTTGGCACACGCAGGGCCATGATACCAACAGCCTGGTAGACCCTGAGAAGGATCCTAAGTCCTTTACCTAAGTGCAACAGAAAGGGTAACATGTTCAGAATTAGGGAGAACAGCTCCTGCAGTGGACGGAGTGAGTGATGATGGAGGCCTGGACCAGTGTGGAGGAGGCAGATTTGGTGGGATTCTCAGATGTATGCAAGGGGAAAATGGTCATTCCAAAACTTCTGGAATGAATATCCTGGTAGGTGAAAATACAGTTTACCAGCATTACTTCATATCAAAACAAGATAAGACTGACTAGCACATGCGTGTGACTAAACCCTTCTATGAATACCCATACAAAAACTCTAAATAAAATATTAGATCTAATGCAGTAGTGTAATACTAGTAGCTAACATTTATTAATACTTACTACAGGCTAAACACTATTCTAGGGCTTGCATTAACTTCTTTTTTTTTTTTTTTTGCAATTTTTGGCCAGGCCTGGGTTTGAACCCACCACCTCTGGCATATGGGGTCAGCGTCCTACTCCTTTGAGCCATAGGTGCTGCTCCTGCATTAACTTCTTAATACTTGCTCTTAAGTTATTTACTTCAATTAACTCATTTATCTTCACAATCACTGTGTGAGAAAGGTACTATTATCATCCCCACTTAACTGGTCAGTCAGTTCCAGCTCAGAGCAGTGAACTACTTTCCTGACATCAACAGGGGTGACATTTCAGGACATAATGGTGAATAGAAGCCAGAGACTTATGAAGTATAAGAATGGGCAATGTTAATCCCTGGCATCAGGACGGTGGTCACCTCCGTGGGAGGTATTCACTGGGAAGGAACGTGAGGGTACCTTCTTAGATACCAGAGCTGTTCTTTTCCTAGATATGGGTGGCTGTAATGTGCTTGCTGCATATCACTCAGATTTGTGCACTTTGCTATATGCATTTTTTATCTCCACATAAGATAAGATATGTGGAAGACATACAGAGGATAAATATTTACTATCTTTACATATGATGAGCTCTAAAAACCAGTAACAAGTAAACATTATTACTGGATATAAACAGAGTTTATAAATAAGAAATTTAAGTGGAAAATAAATATACAGTGTGGACATAAAGTCCAAGGGCAATTTACCATGTTAAACTATTTTAAATTGCACATGAGCTTTATGTCAACCCTGTATATGAAATATGTGTAATAGTTAATGAAGACATGCAATTCAAACATTAATGAGATAGATTTTTTTTCCAAATAAATTGACCAAAATAAAAATAATATGTTAACACCAACAGTAGGTGACAATGTGGAGAAAGAGACACTCAAATGTTGCATGTGGAAGTCTTCATTGTTATAAATTTTCTGAGGCCAATGTGCATGGAGCTGAAGTGTTTTCAATTATTTATTCCTTGAAACAGCAGTTCTATTTCTGTAAATTCATCATAAAGAATTACTCAAAGTGTGTGTTTACACAGATATTCACCATAGCTCTCTTGAAAAAAGCAAAAATTTGGAAACTACCTATGAATAGGTACTTAGTGAAAAAAAATTATTGTATTATATATTCATGCACTGGCACATACCATACAGCCATTAAAAGTGATGATGGTGATCAATGTTTATGAACATGGGAAGATGCCCACAACATCTTGCTTAAAATTGGCTAAAAATATATCAATAATTATTGTCTATATGTGCACATAAAATTATATATGTATTATATAGGTATATATGTATAATGTACTCATCATATAAGTTCACTAATAAAAATAAATGTTACCATTTCACAAATAATTATTCTATCCTAATACTTCCCATTCAGCCTAGGGATCATCCAGTCACTCTCATTTACAGAGGAGGAGATTGGGCATACTGGATAGTTATAAACCAAAAAACACGAGTGCAGTTATTGGTTGGTAGAATTATGTGGAACTCATTTCTTCCCTACAATTTTTTTATACTTCATAAATTTTTATAATGTAAATTTTATAATCATATATGTAATATATATACATGTAATATATATATGTAATATACATATATATATATATATATATATATATATTCAAAATGAAAAAGAAAGCACATTTGTCCAGATTCCCTGGCCAGTTTCATTTATAAACTTCATCTAACTTTTTTTTTTTTTGAGACAGAGTCTCACTATGTTACCCTGGGTAGAGTGCTGTAGTGTCACAGCTCACAGCACCCTCCAACTCTTGGGCTTAAGCAATTCTCTTGCCTCAACCTCCCAAGTAGCTGGGACTACAGGCACCTGCCACAACGCCTGGCTATTTTTTTTTTTGTTGTTGTTGTTGTTGTTGCAGTTGTCATTGTTGTTTTAGCTGGGCCAGGCTGCGTTCGGGCTGTGTTGGAACCTGCCAGCCTCCGGTATACATGGCTGGTGCTATAACTTCTGAACTACTGGCGCCACCTAACTTGTTTTTTTGAATAGTAAAATTAGTTGTAAAAGTAGTAACCACCATGCATATAGTGTAGGAGCTCTCACTGGGGCATTGAGTCTCACTAGCATGGAGTAATTTGAGAATGCCTAATATTTTCTGAACATCTTTTCTGAGTCTGGAGAGTTTTCCACATAGTAACAGCCCAAGGCGGGACCATAACTCATTGTCCCAGGGCCACAACTCATCATCCCTGGCTGCTGATGTCAGTGAAGGAAGCACTGCCAATAGGGTGCACCGCCCCGCGTGAGTCCTCAGGATGGGAGGCAGTGCTACAAGGAGGCAGGTGGTCATGGTATTCATCTCAGGTGAATGTGACCAACAGGGCTCAAGAGCCAAGCACTGGGAGTCCAGGCATTGTCACTGAGAACCAGTGTCTCTGCATGGAGCAGAGCTGTTTCCAAGCGTTGGCAGCAGTGGTGTTTTCCCTGGAGCAGATCGGATAGTGTGGTTTAGTGTTGTTTCTGGCCCCACACCTCCTAAGTCTGCTCTTCTGGCCCTCCAAGGGATTCTGTGAATTGCTTAATATTTTCAACAAGTTATTTTTCAGCCTAAACTAGCCAGAGTAGATTCTATTATTTGAAAAAAGAACTGTGCCATTTAGCCATGCTGACGTCTGAAAGACATGCACATATATTTTCACAAAGATTATTAATAATTATCCAAATAGATTTGAGCACGGAGTATCCTAGAGGAATGTAAAATTAAGATATTCACCATGAAGTAAGCTCACTAATAAAAATAAATGTTACCATTTCACAAATAATTATTCTATGCCAACACAGCCCGTCAGCCTAGAGATTGTCCAGCCACTCTCAGTCACAGAGCAGCAGATTGGGGCCCAGAAACATGACGGAATTTGTCTGCATCATTCCGGAAGGGAGAGTGAGGAGAGAAAATCAGTTTTATTGACTCCCTTTTCCTTTGTTATCAGCAGAGGGGGAAGTCGTTTATTAACCCACTTAGAAATGCATATATCACACAAGTTCAAGGCCCAGATGAAACCCATGTTAAAATGTAAGAAGAAATAAATATTAAATCCATGAGGAATAACCACATTTAAAATATTGCCAACCCATTACAGAGATATTCTTGACTATACCATCATCAACTCTTTGGGGTGTGTAACTGAGAATCTGAAAATAGCTTTTGAGAGAAACCTCATGAAAACATCCTCTGGGGAACTGAGGTCACATTTCCATCCTGCGCTGAAGCAGAATTAATCAGCCAGGTTTGATGTAAGAAAATGGTCAGTATCCACATTCATAGATAATATTTTTTTTTAATAAACAGGATATGTTTTACTCTAAAGGCCATTTCTATCATCTCAGTAGGAGGAAAAAAAACCATCTTGTGTCATACAAGGAAAACTGAACCTTTAAATTTCTGATTCATTTCCTCTTAAATCATCCAAATATTGCTTTTTATGAGCTATGTTATAGCCAAACAGTCTCAAAGGGGGTGTTAAAGCATTTCAAGTCTTGCTTCCCTTGAAATAAAATAACATAAAATAAATTTTAAAAGAAGAAAGCAGGCTCCAAGTGATTCCACGCGACCTATGCAAGGTCTCATCAAGCCAAGATCTAAAATGTTTAAGTTGGTTGTAAATATTCTAAATTCTCCTTTTCTTGATTAGTAGATGAACCTTGCATGGAGATTGCCTGGGCTGTTTAAATATATCTTCCTATCAGAAGAAGAATAAACCTTGGCCCTGAAACCAGAGCACTGTTTTTTTTCTCCATCATAAATCACCTTGACGTGTTTCAGAGCTGGAGGTGTTGTGCCAATCTAACTTGTTTACATGCAATCCGTGAGAAAATTATTGGAAAATTACACTTAACTAAGAAAGTCCACTTTTTCAAAACCATTGATAGATTCAAATAGTGGAGCATGTAATTTCTTAAAGGCCAAATCTAGTAGGATCCACATTAATACAATGTGGACTTCTTTCCTTCTTTATCTCCATTTTTGAGACAAATGTCTTTGAATGGTGGCATGAAATTAGGTCACTTATGCCTTAAATTCTTTTATCTTTGTTCTTCTGTTAGCTTACTTATATGATTAACTTAGGTAGATTGGAAAAAAAGTTTAAGAAGGCAAAGATTGAATGTAACTTTTTCTCAAGTAATAGCTTAAGACTGCAGACCCTAATCCCGGGGCTGTGGACCAGTACCAGTCTGGGCCTGTCTGTGGCCTGTTAGGAACCAAGCTGCACAGTAGGTGAGTGGCAGGGAGCAAGCCAAGCTTCACCTGTATCTACAGCCACTCCCTGTTGATGCATCACCCCCTGAGCCCTGCCTCCTGTCACAAGGGCAGTGGTGGCATTAGATTCTCATAGGCGTACACTGTGCATGAGAGGAATCTAGGTCACTTGCTCCTTGTGAGAATCTAATGACCCCCTCGCCTACCCATGGAAAAATTATCTTCCATTAAACTGATCCTTGGTGCTAAAAAGGTTGAGAACCACTGGTTTACTATAGCAGGAGAAATCTACCATTGATTCTGCATTTCCAAGCAATTGGTGAACGGATCATTAGGATTTCTGGCTGGATAACGACCACCTTGATTCTGAAGAAAGGCTGGCAGAGTAACAACATAGCATCCCAAACAGAAATCAGAGGAAACCATTCAGAATGTGATTAATTCACTCTGCCGTTATTTATTCAGTACCAACTATGTTTGACACTGGAGATCTAACAATGAACCAGAGAGAAAAACCTTTTTTCAAATAAATTGGGTAACAAGAGATCTGTTTGGCAGAGCTACGATTTGACAAAACAAACACTAATTTTGGGACTCCTTTGTGGCATGTTTTACATTTTCAAAGAAAAGAAACATGGGAGTCAATATACTTGTTGATGACGCTCCATTTTCAGGCCTGTGATATTCAATCAGTGGTTTCCAAGCTCTCCAGAGCATTTCCAGTCTGAGATCTGAGAACCCCACTCCTCAGTGCACATATGACTCCTCGGACCATTCAGCACATCCTCCTCGTCCTATCCCACCTCTGTTGTACTCACTCCTAGCTTCATGCCTTCACCTCCCACTTCACTGTGAAAAGTAAAATAATTAAGCTTGTTTTCTTCCAATCCTTCTTTTTGTCAAAATTTTCAGGGTCCTATACACTTAATGCAATCCTGATTAAAAGTATCTTAATATTTGAAACAGAACTTAAAAATGATATTAAAGTTCATACAGAAAAATAACATGTAAGAATAATCATAGAAATCTTAGAAATAAAGAGAAATGAGAAAACTTCAAAGAGCTAAAAGGTTTTATATGAAATAAAAAAGTAGCAAATCCATGGAATAGAATGAAAAGTTCAGAAACAGACTCAAATATCTATAAAAGTTTGGTTTATGATAAAGGTGACATTTCAAACTGGATAAGGAAGGAAGGGAAGAATACAAAATACGATGTTGGATACTGTGGTTTTTCTTCAGATCGTATAAATCTCTTGCCATTTACAAAATATGATGTTGGGCAACTGACTTCGCATTGGAAAAATATTAAAACTGGGTTTCTCTCATCAAAAATAAATTCCAGATGAATTAAAGATATGAGTATAAAAGCATAAAAGTTTTAGAAGAAAGTATGAGGAGTAACAGGGACCAGATTTACTGCCCTGTCTAAGACAACTAAGAAAAGACGGGCAAAATAAGAAAAGAAACAGTGATTTTAAAACATTGGACATCAGGCAACATATGACAGTGATGCTAAAGAGACAGGAAACGCATGGTCTGAACCTCAGGATTGCCCCAGCCTACTGCCCAGAGAGAGCTTCAAGGCCACAGCCTAGGGAAGAGGAAACCAGCTAGAGTCCAGCAATCTCACTGAACAGAGGGGAGGTGAAGCTGAGAGTCTAGGAAATCCAAGGAAGCTAGAGGTCACAGCCTGGAGTGTCAGAGAGAGAACTCTGTGCAGGGAGAACACTGGAGATCTCAGAGGGTCCCTGCAGTATTCAGCTCGGCACTAATAAGCATATGTGTGCGAGTAAACTAGCTGAGGGCCCAGAGGCTAGGAAACAATTGTCTAGAAGAGCTAGACAGAACAATGCCTCACTGAGGCTGGAAACAACTCCTGTTCCTGCCAATCAGAGTGAGACACCTCTGGGCATCATGTAAAGTAATCAAGAGATCTGCCTTAATTAATAGGGAAAAATTATTTCTACTAAACACTACTCTGGTCCTGTCTAACAAAGCTTAAAAACAAGAACAAGTCTCAAGAATATTTATAGGATTACAAAAATAATTAGAATCCAACAAGGTAAAATTCACAATATCTGGTATCCAATAAAATAATTATTAGGTATACAATGAAGCAGGAAAATATAACCCATAATAAGAAGAAAAATCAGTCCATAGAAGTAGACCCAGAAATGGCAAGGAGATAGAATTAGTAGATAAGGACATTAAATCAGTTATTATAACCACATTCCACATGTCCAATAAGCTACAGGAAAGGAAACATGCCAGGTCAGACTTCTAGAGGTAAAAATTATGATGTCTGATGTGAAAAATACACTGGTTGGAAATGAGAAGAGGTTAGAAGAATGGACTAGTGAACTTGAATTTATATAGGAGAAGAAAGCATGAGTGATACTAAAAAAAAATAATTTTGAAGTGAAGGACGTATTTCAATACCTGAAATAATAGATACTGAAAAGGAAAAAATATTTTGATGTTTATCATCATGAAAATTAAATGAGCTGCTTGGAATAAAATATAAACAAACAAAAAACCTCATACAATGGGCTTGGCGCAGTGGCTCACCCCTGTAATCCTAGCACTTTGGGAGACCAAGGTGGAGAATCACTTCAGGCCAGATCATCATGGGCAACACAAGAAGACCCTATCTCTTAAAGCAACAACAACTGAAACAACAAACAAGAACCACAAACAACAACAAACACGGCCAGGTGTAGCACACACTTATAGTCCTAGATTTTGGAAGGCTGAGGCAGAAGGATCACTTGAGCCCAAGAGTTGGAGGCTGCAGTGAGCTATGATTGTGCCCCTGTCTTCCAGCCTAGGTGACAGAGTGAGACTCTGTCTCACAATAATAACAACCCATATGACATACAGAGTGCTTGAGAGTTAAAGGGTAACTTTAGAAAATTACAGAGTTCTTTAAAAAAAAATTACAGAGTTCTTTAGCAAGAATTTATGAAAAAATGTGAAGAAGATACGGTATTGGTTATATACCAATGCTGTAAAACAGATTACCCCAAATTTTAGTAGCTTGAAAGAAAAGATATTTACTATCTCTTGGTGTCTCTGGGTCAGGAATCCAGAATGGCTTAACTGGGAGGTTCCAGCTCAGGGTTTCTCAGGAAGCTGCAGTCAGACTATCAGCAGGGCCACAGCCTCTGTGGGCTCCACTCGGGGAGGATCTGCTTCTGGCCCACTCATCTGGCTCTTGTCAGGCCTCAGCTCCCTGCTGGCTGCTGGCCAGACCCCTCAGTTCTTCCCACATGTGCCTCTCCTTAGGCTGCCTGAAGGTCCTCATGATATGGCACCTGGCTTCCCCGATTGTGAATGATGAGAGAGACAGAGACATAAAAACCGCACTCAGAACAAAAGCCACGCTGTGTTTTATGATCTAATCCTTTATGTGACACACCATTACTTCTGCTACATTCTCTCTTTTGGTTACAGACCAACCCAGGACCATTGCGGGAGGGACTACACAGGTGTGAATACTCCCAGGTGAGGGTCAGGGAGTTATGGTAGAGGCTGCCTACTACATGCACAAACAGTTCACAGACCAAGAAAGACCATTGGCCAATAAATTCATTAAAAATTGCCTGGGCTTGAGGGGTGCCTGTGGCTCAAAGGAGTAGGGCACCAACCCCATATACCGGAGGTGGCAGGTTCAAACATGGCACTGGCCAAAAACTGCAAAAAAAAAAAAAAATACGTTGCCTGGACTCGGAACCTGTTGCTCAATGGTTAGGGCGCCAGCCACATACACCATGGCAGATGGGTTCAAACCCAGCTCGGGCCAGCTAAACAATAACAACAACAACAACAACAAAAATAGCTGGGGGTTGTGGTGGGCGCCTGTAGTCCCAGCTACTTGGGAGGCTGAGGCAAGAGAATCTCTTAAGCCCAAGAGTTTGAGGTTCCTGTGAGCTATGACGCCATGGGCCTCTACTGCGAGTGACAGCTTGAGACTCTGTCTCAAAAAAAAAAAAAACCTGCTAAATTTCATGTGACATTAAAGATATAGAAATTAAAACCATAACAAGATACCCTTTTGTATATTAGATTGGCAAAGATTAAAATGTCTGGTGTTACCAGTGTTGGGTAGATGTGAGGAAATAGGTACAGTGACACATTATTGGACGGGAGTATAAAATAGCTATTCCTTGGAGGAATAATTATTGTTACCCTTTCACCTAAAAATTCAACATCTAAAATTTTGTCCTATGCATATATTTCTGTAATTGAGCATATATAGACACATACGTGCAGAAACATTCATCACAGCCTTATTTCTAAAAACAAATAATAACATGGCTTCCATGCTCCCTCCTCTGAGTAACAGACAGACCAGCTAACTGAATTCTGATAACTCATTTGATGGGGCTTTACTCAACTATTAAAAGAGAACCCTAAGATATATAGTTAGATTAGGAAAGTAAGGTAAATCAGGATGAATGCTATGCTGCCCTTTTTACTATAAATAAGATGCTTAAACCCACCCAAGGTGACTCAAGAAATTGTTACCAGTTGCTAATTCTGATCAACAGAGTAGGAAAAACTTTACTTGTTTCATTTTTTACTATATTTCATTCAGGCTCTTAAAATAACCTAAATATATTAAAATACATTATATATTGTTATATTTATATATAAAATATATACATATGCATGTAAATATGCCTTAATATACGTGGTCTATACACACACACACACACGTGTGCCTCCTCCGGTCCTCCACTCTAGTCATTCCATTACCTGTTCTCTGTGTCTTCATTTCTTCCCTTCTAGCTACTTCTATCTACCTACAAATATGCTCATCCCAAAACACTGACCTCCTATCGTGCCCTGCTGACCACTTACTGCTTTCTTTTTCACTACCTCACTTCTTGACGGACTAATAGGAGCTGCATCTGATCTAACTCTCATTGTGTGCCAGGTAGGCACTAGTCGAAGTTCCTAATGTGTAAGTCATTTAACCCTCAAATAACTCAGTGAGGTGGATGCTATTATCACATTTTACTGATCTGGCGAATGAGTAACAGGGAGGTTAAATCACCAGTGGGAGCTCACAGAGCTAGTGACCTGTGGAGCTGGGAGGCCAACTCCAGCAGCCTGGGGCCAGGCCTGGGCTGTGACGGCTGCTTCCTCTAAGTGGGCTTTACTTTGTTCCCCGCCTCTTCACCTTCCATTGGTTTTCCGGACTCTGCAATCTGCTTTCTACTCTCTAGTTTCACCAATGAAACACTATATGTTTCTTTTTAAACCTTATCCTACTGAATATCTTCGTGGCATTAGCTCTGATAACTACCTCCTTCCCCCTGCCTGCACCCTGCGCCAGAGCTTAAGTCTGCTTGCGATATCACAAAAAAAAAAAAAGCCTTGAAAATGGCCCCAGCTTCAAGAGAAGACAATTCTCATTTTAATACTAAAAATCACATGCAAAGGTGGAGATTTAACACGTTAATGAGACACAGAATAGATGAAGAAGCGTGATTTCCATGTGTATAGCTGCCAACTAAACCTGCCTCCACATGTTATCATTTCAATGCTGGTGCTAAAATTTCTTACTCTTTCCTATTTCTTTATTTATTTAGACAAAGTGCTAAAATTACTCACTCCTGCCTACTAATTAATTTATTATTAATTTAGACTAAGTTTCACTTTCTTGCCCCTGGTAGAGTGCCAGGATGTCATACTCACAGCAACCTCCAGAGTGCTATGCAGGCATGAGCCACTGTGCCCGCCCTCACTTTGAGACAGAGTGTCATTCTGCTGCCCTGGCTATAGTGCCATACCATCATCAGAGTTCACAGCAACCTCAAGTCTTGGGCTCAAGAGATCCTACTCAGCCTCCCAAGTAGTCGGGACTATAGGCACCAGCCACAGTGCCTGGCTAGTTTTACTATTTTTAGTAGAGGCAGGTCTGGCTTTTGCTCAGGATGGTCTCCATCTCCTGAGCTCAAGGAATCCACCGGCCTTAGTCACCCAGAGCTCTAGGATTACAGGCCTGAGCCACCACGCCTGGCCTCTCTTCCTCCTTTAAAAGTTCCCTGACCTTTTTTCAGAGGAGCCAGTGCTCTCTCCCTTTGAGCAAAGCTCTGAGTAAAGCCTCATCTGCCTAAATCTTTCCGGTCTTATGTCAATTGCCATTTACTTAGGGATCAGAAACCCAAAGTCTGGTATCACCTTGGTTTCCACAACTCACTATCTTCTGTTTCCTTTCCCATTTTTTTATTCCCTTTTTACCATTTCCCTTGTGGGATCTGTTTTCTTCATTCAGCCTTTCCAAGTTGCTGTTCCCTGAGAGTCGGTCAGAGATTCTCTCATCTGTCTACACGTCTCTATGAGTGCCCCTCCCTGCAACCCATCTCTCACCCCACTCACTCTGTGAACTCCAGATCTAGCGGTCTCTTTACTGGACAGCCACAGAGGGATATGTCCTGGTACTGGGAAATCCAAAAATCCCATGCTATGTCCATCTTCCAGCTCCCCCCCACCCCATTTTCCATATTCCTATTTGTTATCTACTAATAAAAGCCACAGAGTCAACTTTTAAATATCATCCCTCCCCTTCTGATCTACTTGTTCTAGTGCAGATTTTCTTACCCTACAATTACAATATGACTATCTTCCTACTTTCAGGGTCTTTCTTTCCCAACATAAACTTTGCACATATTCTAAAGCCAAAATCTATTCATTTTATTTATGTATTCAAAGGCTTTGATGGCTCTTCATTGCCAAAGACAATAACAACAAAATGTCTGGCTTCCCTGAATTATTAGTAAAGGAATTTCACTATCTGCTCCACATGCCTTTCTGGCCTCACCTCCTCCCACTCCCTGTCGCCTGCCCTGAGCTGGAGGTTCCACTTCCATGGCAACCTGACATTACATACATCTGTCTATAACATTTGCTGTGGTTGATTTAAATCATCTGTTGTGTGCTAGCCTCTCCACTGCACTCTGATGGCCTTGTTGATGTTAGAGCCTGTGTCTTATTCCCTCTCCCAGTAAGAGCACCAACGTACACACATTTTGTTCTGTGGGATGTGGGAGGTGAGAACCAGCTTTGGAAAATATTTTCGTTGCTCAGTTATGGATTCTATGGGTTATATTCTACCCAGCTGATAAAAACAAATAAATGAACAAACAAAAAACGTATCTCCCTAAAGTGAGAGGTTCTGCTGGATTTTGTGTAAATTTTTTTCTTGGTCCCTTCATATCTGTATCCCCTTACTTAATATCCCACATCAAGAACAAGCAAGCAGTAAGCAATAAATGGGGCTTTGTTTGACTACTTGCATGAGTGTTTTCAGGAAATAAAATATTGACAAAAGCTTAATAATCAGTTAGACACAGATAAAGAGAGTATTAGCATGAAGTTGAATAGTGGCCAGCAAATCTCTTCAATAGAAGACTGAACAGTAAATATTTTAGGTTTTATAGGCCCAGTCTCTATCACAACTACTCAACTATGCCAAGATAGTACAAAAACAGTTATAAACAATACAAAAATAGATGAAATAGCTATGGATTAATCAAACTTTTATTTATGGATACTAGAATTTGAATTTCATATGATTTCCATATATTACAAAGAATTGTTCTTTTAAACTTTTTTTCAGCCATTTAAAAATGTAAACACCACTCTTCACTCACTGGCCATATAAAAAGAGGCAGCAGGTCAGATTTGGCTCCTGGGATGAGGTCCCTCACTTCTAAACTGGAACACAGTTCAGAAGACAATTATCTAGTGAGACAAAATGGTGAAAAAACACACATGATCCTAAGAGATATAGAGAACATAGTGTGAAGTTTGAAAGATGTTAATTACGAGTCCTGTAAGGAAAAATGGAAAGTAAAAAGGAAAGAGATGGTTGAGATTTTTCTAGAACTAATAAAAACACATGTTTAAAAATCCTGCACTTCTCTAGTGGGTTAAGGTTACACACACACACACACACATGCAGACCACCAAAAATACATGAAAAAATTGTAAAAGCAGTAGAGAAAGACAGATTCTTTTTTAAGTAAAGAAAGACATTCTTTTAAAATGAACTATGCTTAAATTTACAGTTGATTTAGCATTGATGAAGTTAGAAAACAATTAAATAACTTCAATGAAAAAAACCCAAGTAGCTGGGCACAGTGGCTCACACCTGTAAATCCTAGCACTCCGGGAGCCAGAGGCAGGTGGATTGCTTTGAGACCAGTCTGAGCAAGAGCAAGACCCCACCTCTCTAAAAATGGAAACTAACCAGGCATTGTGGCACATGCCTGTAGTCCCAGCTACTCAGTAGGCTGAGGCAAGAGGATTGTTTTAGTCTAAGAGTTTGAGGTTACTGTGAGCTATGGTGATGCCAGGGAATTCTACCCAGGGCAACAGAGTGAGACTCTATCATAAATAAATAAATAAACAAACCAAGGAAATGTCCATCTATACTTATTCACCCAAGAAATCTATCTTATCTATTTCTATTCTCCTGATTAATCCCAATTGTGTTGTAGCGCAGAGGGTTGGAAGTGAGTGAATAAAGACAGACCTTCCCTGGGTTATGCACTAGAACAATGGTTCTCAATCAGAGGCCACAACCCCCTCCTTCATTCTCTCCAGCCTCTTCCACCACACCTAGGGGACATTGGCAATGTTTGGTTGTCACAACGGGGGAGAGAAGACGCGCATGCTACTGGCGTCCAGTGAGTAGAGGCCAGAGACGCTGCTGTGCATCCTACAATGCACAGGACAAAGCCTGCTCCTGCCCCACCCCACAGCAACAACAAAGAACTACCTGGCTCAAAATGCCATTAGTAGGGCTGAGAAACTTGGGCCTAGAACAAACTTCTAGAGAAACTCAGAGAGAATAAAAAACAATTCAGGTATGTGCCTGGTGATTATAAAATTAAACACTAGGAAGAAAAAGCAGACACGTGCATGTGCACCCCCCCCCCCACACAATTGGTTAGAAGAAGAGATTGAAGAACCTAATTTTATCATAACCAAAGTAAAATAAAATTACTAAGAGATGGGCCCAATTAAAAATGCTATGGAGAAACACACACAAAAACACATGTAAATAAAAGAAAAAGCATGCCATATTCTGGGGGCAGAACCACCATTATTATAAAGATGCCTATTTTTCCTAAATTATTCTATAAATTTAACATGCCACTGAGTTTTTAAAATGACAAAATGATTATTTTTTAACTAGATAAGCTGATTCAAGAACTTAGAAAATTTGGGGGGTGGTGGTGGTTTGAAATCCAACAAGGAAAATAGTCAGGAAATTTCTGAAAGAAGAATAATGAAGGGGAACTATTTCAACTATATAGTAAAGCAATTTGTAAAGCTATAGATAATTAAAATAATATGACATTGGCAGGACAGGTAAATGAAAGAGACTAGATATCCATGAAGAAGGCGCAAATATAATGGAGAGTCTTTATACTACAAGGGTAGCATTTTAAATCAAAGAATAAAAGATAGATTAATAGTGTTGGGAAAACTGGTTAGCCATCTAGAAAAGATTAAAGTTTGATTTTCCTCTTAATTATACGAGTACTAGGGGAAACAATGTGATTTTTAAAAAAATATCTTAAATTAGGAAAAACTTGTTTAAGTATTGCACAAAACCAATACCAAGGAACCGGGAAATAAGATGTGGATATATTTATCCATATAATGACATATAGGTTTATAAGAGAACTTCCAAGTCAACAGAGGACAGTTTAACAGAAATAGAAAGAAAGGAAATGGACTGTCCCCAGAAATGGGAATTCAGATGACTCTTAAATTGATTAAAAAAAAAAAAACTCACTCATGATAAGAGAAATACACAAAAATGACTTTATTTTTTCCTCTCCTGTCAGATTGTCAAGGTTCTAACACAATGGGGAATTTCACACATTCGTAGTGGGCATGTGAGTTGGTACAATCAGTTGGTAGCTCTCATATTACACCTGCACATATGTGAGCTTTAACTCACATGTATATTCACACTTGTACAAAATGAATAAAGTTACTCAGTGAGGCATCATCAGTAACACAAAGACAGTGGTAGACCCCCTAGATGTTCATTAATAGTCACTGTAAAAAATTGGAAAGAATCTAAATGCTTGTTAATCATGGACATAAAATTATAGTACATCTATGTCATAGATACTTATAGCCATGAAAAGTACCCAAAGAGTTGTTTATGTGCAGCTGTGGACTAGCATCCAAGTCTCCAAAATATAGTGCTAAGAGAAAAAGCACGGAGGAAAGCAATGCCTGGATTAAACCACCATTTGTATAGAAATGGTGGTAGGGAGACTCACAGGCACACAGCACAAACACATATTTAGGTGCAAATGCACAAAATATCTCTGGAATTATACGTGTAGTAATAAATAATGCAGGTCACGTCTTCCAATCTGGGTGATCTGGGTGGCAGGAACAGAATATTTTGTTTATTGCATATGGTTAGACCTGTTGGATGCTGGACTATGTGACTATCATGTACGCTGATCAATGAGAAATTTTAAAAACAAGCACTAGCACAACCAGCTTGGCCTCCAGCTCTGGCCAGTCAAGTTCTTCTCCCTTTCTCTCCCTTCCCTGGCCTTTCGCAGTCTGTCACTCTTTAAGAAAATTGGGAATAGGGAATTTAAAAGCAGGGGGATATCTTTCCTCTCTAAGCATCAAACCAGGCTCTGTATGGGTTTGCAGCAGTCTGCTTTCAAATCCACAGGGGTAGAGAATGTAGCTTATTTTTAAAATGGGTGGAATTCAGAAAAGAACTGCCAAAATGATTAAATAGACTGGAGAGGATGGTTTATAAAGAAAGATGAAAAGACTGAAATGTGTGTAATTTGGCTAAAGGACAGCAGGGTCAGGCTGTGGTCAGCACATACGAGTACTATATATTTGATGAGTTCAAACACCAGAGAGGAGAACAGCAGTTGAAGACGGAAGGAGGAGGAGAAAGGAGAAAATATGAAAAGAAAAACAAAGTGAAAAGATACCGAAACAAAAGTCTTAGTCTGCCTGTCTGTCTCTATCTTGTAGTGCAGCTTCCCCAGGGAAGCAAGAGATATCTTGTTCCTTGGATACCACCCTAGAACATCTTTACCTTCCCAGAGTTACAAGCCCAAACCAGCTGCCAGAACAGGGTGGGAGAGGTCACCACGAAACCCTTTATCTCAAGCTCCCTTTCCCACTGCCATCTCCTTGAACTGGCACTCCAAGTGGCCATTTGGCTCCATACACATACCCAATGAGGATCAGATAGCTTTTTGAGGGGTCTTCACAGAGTATATTGATGATTAAGCCACATTTCAAAAGCTTATAGGTGTCTATGATAAGGTTAGGAAACCAGTTCCCTATTACTATCAGGGAGTTCGCGATAGCTTGTGATAGCTCTATCAGTAAGAGACCAGGGAGAGGCCAGGGGCACACAGACTGGCTTAGCAGCACTGTTGATCCGTGTATTTGGGCCCCCTCCCTAATAAACCTCTTATTGAGCCTATCCCTGGAGCATACAAAAACATTCACATTATCATTATGTTTTTAAAAATGAATGCCATGAGGGTTATTTTGCTCCTTTGTAACCCCTGTCTAGTCTCTCTAGCTGCTGAATCTATGTCATTTCTTACATTTTCTATTCACTAACCCTTAATCCATACTCCTTTAAGCTTGTGTATTAAGGTGCCAGAGTATATGCTCAAGGGTGCGCCCCCTGAGTCAGAGGACACATGTAAGTCGTGTGTGCACGGATGTGGAATCCTGCAGAGGTCTGTGTGTGCCTTTCTGGTTTGTCCCCATGGGTAGCAATGTGTCTAAGAAGATGCACATGTGGGTAAGAGGAACCAAAACTAAAACCTAAGAAGCACTCTGGTAGGGATTCCAAAACTAATACGTCAGAGTATATTTTAAAACCATTTGTGGTTTATGTTTATTTTGAATTTTCCCCATTTTTCAGATGAAGGAACTGAACTGTGGCTGAAACTTGCCCCTGATGTGCTTATTACTGACAGCAAAAGGTGAGGCCATGCCCCTATGGCAGCGAGTAGGGTCTCAGGGAATAATCGTTATAACTCATTTGTCCTGGAAAAGAGGCAGCTTCTGAGTCAGGAGATGAGAAGTTGGCAGTTATGCCTTAGACTGTGGGTAAGGAAAGAATTACTTTTCTCTGGGCTCTGCTCTTCGGAGGAAGAGGCTGAGTTGTCTAGACATGCTAACGGGCTTTCCCACGGGGCAGAGAGAAGCTAGACTCTGTCCTGTGGGGCAGGTCAGTTCCATGGCAGGAAGGGAGGCAGGCTCCGCTTAGCTACTGTGCCACGATTGGGTTTGCTTGCAGATTACAGAAGCCCCCAAATCGCAGTGACCTCAACAAACCAAAACATCTGTAACTAGTCTGAGGACACTACGGTGGCTTCACCAGGTAATCAGGGACCCCAGCCCCTTCTCTCTGCTCTGCTATCTTCACCATCTGCTTCCAGCCTCAGGACCACCTCATGTTCCAACATGGCTGCTTTAACCTCTGGCATCACATCTCGGTTTCAGGCAGCAGAAGAGACAAAAAGGAGGCATCCATCAGTTGTAACAACCCTCCCGCCCCCACCAAATGCCTTCCTAATAGTCCATTTCTGTCGTATTAGCCAGAACTTAGCCTTGTGACTAGGACATTCTTTTAGTCTGGTTCATCACCATCTTGGAAGAAAACTATTTTTTTTATAACTAAAGAAGGAGAGAATGCAGATTGGATGGAAACTTTTTTTCTGCAATAGTTGGGCAAAAATTTCAGACTGCACAGGATATATAGCTGCCAGCTAAAGGATAATTTTGGCATGCTTCCTTTTGGTTATACCTGAGGCTGTGCAAAAGTGGTATTAACTGCTACAATCTGTTTATGGCTGTGCTGTGGAGTATGAAAGAGAGGGTCCTTGTCCACTCTTAGGCAAAAGAGAGAGCAGCACCCAGAGGCACCTGTGCCAGCATCTGCAGTGGCCTCAGAGAACACGGCCTGCGTGGAGCCACAGAGAGTTCCTAGAGAGCAGAGACGCTTCATGCTCATAGACCACTTGTCCATGTCGTCACGATTGATGGAGGAGACACAAGCAAGACACCCCCAGAGCCTGCCTGGAAAATATCAGCAGGTAAGAACACCTCAGGATTGGGGCCTGCTATCTCACAGGTAGGGGTTGCAAGATCAGTTAATTCTGTGCTGAACTTCTTGTGTGACCTCATTCATAAGCACAGACAGGAGTGACGAGGGGGTGATTTGAGTGACATGAAATAAAATGTACATTTAAAAATTGCCTTATAAAGAAAGAATTGGTTAAGAAAATGTGGCTGCATGCATTTTAGACAAGCTTCTAGCTTTTTAAAGTGATGAGCTGGGACCACTGACAAGCGTGCTGGCTTTTGAGAGCATATTTCGTGGAACTCTCTGCTTTGATGGGATGACTCAGAGTGTCTCAGAGACTAGAGAAAGACCAATGGGCTGGACTTTGGTCCACAACCCATGCTGCTTACACTATATTCATGTCTTTGAATTCCATTTGAAAAATTTTTACTACTTAAAAAATTAGAAATTAATGGTTTAGGTATTAAACTTATTAATGGTAATCATCTAATAATGTTAGTCTCATTGTCATAAACTCGGAAATATTGCCAAAATGCTTAACAAAGGGCTGTGAATATGCTATACCAATTCTTCTAAAAAAATTCCAGCCTTAACCGCATATTGCATAACTGATATGCAATGTTGCTCACCACAATTTTACTTCCTAAAGAAGGTTCCAGCCATTGCCAACTAAAACTTTTGGAAGAGGAAGGGATTTACATGAAGATAGGCTTGGAAAATTCCTTATTCATCCAAGTGGAAAGATGAAAGTGGTGGTAGAGGGATTGAGGGGGTGGGTGGAGTGTATAATAAAAATTTGATGTACTTTTACTAAGTCATGTAGGAATAGTGAACTACGGACACTTTGATCAAATCCTGGAGCACTAGAGCTTTATGAAACTCCTTGTAATTGAAAGAAGTTGATACTCTCCAAATAAGAGGAAGCACTACAGTAAAATTTATGAAATCTGTTATCTCGAGTGAGCATGTAGGTTGAAAATACAAATTGGGTATCGAAAAAATTTAGATCCATTTGTGGACCATGTGGGTTCTTCAGGTATAGACTTTAACGGATAGTTCTTGGAGAACTGTAAGAGGAAATTAAGATAAGCTAGAGTATCGTGGGGTCCATCCTAACCTTTTGGAGTCATTATCTTTTAGGATAATCATTCTTTCCACACACAATCCCATAATTCTACTTTTAGATTCAGATATTTCTCTGGATAGAAAAAGGATACTACATGTATCCTTTTGGGTGTTTATATGATGGCTAGTATTGCTATCTCCTCTATTGCCAAGTTTCCCCAAAGCAACAGCATATAATGCCAGTTAAAAATTCAATTATGAAAATAATTAAATAATACTATTAAAGTACAAGTACTGGGAATGTAAGAACATATGCCTGCTTGCTTGATTCGCTTTATGGTTTGTTTGTGATACATGGATAATAATTGTGCAAGAAGTATTTATGTTGCACTGTGCTAACAAGAGTATTTTTAGTGATCACTAAAGACAGGTCATTGCTCTGATTTAAAGTGAACTGTCACTCCGTGCTGACTTTGAGCGATGAATTATGATATTATGGTTATATGCTTACAGTTTTTTCATTTTTAATTGACACATTGTAATTGTACATATTTATGGGCTCACTTGGATATTGTGATACATGTATATGTCGTATAATGTCAAATAAGGATAGTTAGTTTACTCATCGTCTTATACACTTATTGTTTATTTGTGATAAGAGCATTCAAAAACCTTTCTTCTGGCTATTTTGTAATACACAGTATCTGACTTTTAACCATAGTCACCTACTGTGCATAGAATACGGGACCTTATTCCTCTTACTGTAACTTTACCCCTGCTGGCACCATCCTCTCTTCCTCTTTTCCTTCTCCAGACTCTGGTAAACCCAGTGCTCTGCAGTGTAGTTCTGTGATAGCATCTTTTTCTTTTTTAGATTCCCCAGATGAGTGATATCATTTGATATTTTTCTTTTTGGTGTCTGGCTATTTCACTTAACATTATGTCCTCCAGGCTCATCCATGTTGTTGCAAATGGCAGGATTTTATTCATTTCTGTAACTGAATAGTATTCCATTGTGTATATGGACCAAATTTTTTTACTCATGCCTCAGTGTTGGGCACTCGGGTTGGTTTCTTATCTCACTATTTACAACAACCCGAGTTGAATATCATGAATATAATTTCCTCGGGATATGAGGAAACTCCACCCTATTTTCTGCATTGGCTGGACTTCTACCAGCAGAGTGGAGTTGTTGCCTTCTCTCCAGGTCCTTGCTAACATTTGTTATGTCTTGTCTTTTTGGTAATGACCACCCTGATGAGGTGGGATCTCGTGGTTTCAATCTACATCTCCCCAATGACTAGCAATGTTGAGCATTTGTACGTTTTCTTTTGAGAAATGTCTATTAAGAACTTTTGCCCATTTTTTAACTGGATCATTTGCCTTTCTTGGTGTTGTCCCTTATATATTCTGGATATTAACTCCTTCCCATGCTTACCCACATTTTCCCTCCACTCTGTTAATTGTTTCCTTTGAGATGAAAAAGCCTTTTAGTTTAATGTAATCCCATTTGATTATTTTTGCTTTGTTGCTTGTGGTTTGAGGTCTTATTTTAAAACTCCTGGCCTGGCCCAATGTCGTGAAGTTTTCCTCTCTGTTTTCTTCTATAGTTTCACAGTTCTTGGTTTTAATGGATTTTGAGTTTATTTTTGAATCTGGTGAGAGGTGGGGGTCTAGTCTCATTCTTCTGTATGTGGATATCCAAACCCAGGACCCTTCATTGAAGAGACTGTCTCTTTCCCCAATGTATGTTCTTGATACCTTTGTCAAAAATCAGTTGGCTACAAAAAAAATCAGTTAGCTACAGGTGCCTAAATTTATTCTGGGCTGTTGCTGTTACTCTATCTTTGTAATATACCTTGAAGGCTTAGTGTGATCCTTCCGGTTTTGTTGTTTTTACTCAAGATTTCCTTAGCCACTCAGGGTCTTTTGAGGTTCCAAATGAATTTGGGGATTTTTTTTTTTTTTTGCATAGAATATCATTAGTATTTTGATAGGAGCTAAATCGAATCTATAGGTTACTTTGAGTGGTATGGACACTTTAGTGATATTAATTCCTCCAACCATGAACATGTGGCATATTTCCATTTTTCTGTGTTCTCTTCAATGGCTTATAGTTTTCAGTGTAGAGATTGTTCCTTTCCTTTGTTTAACTTACTCTTAGTTATTTTACTATGTTTTGTAATTATTGTAAGTGAAATTGATTTCTTTTTTAGTTAGTTCACTATCATTGTATAGAAATGCTACTGATACTTGTATGTTGATTTTGTATCCTGTAATTTCACTGAATCTGTTTATTAGTTCTAACATATTTTTCGTTGTGTCATTAGAGTTTTCTACAGATAAGATCATGTTATCTGCAAACAGAGACAATTGGATTTCCTCCTTTTCTGTTGGATACCTTTTATTTCTTTCTTTGGTCTGATTGCTCTGGCTAGTATTTCAGTACTCTGCTGAATAGAAGTGTAACAGTGGGTTTCCTTGTCTTGTTCCTGATCTTAGAGGACAAGCTTTCAGCTTTTTCCCATTCACCATGATGTTAGCTGGGGTTCCTCATACATGGCCTTTATTGTGCTGAGGTACACTTCTTCTATACAGAATTTACTGAGAGTTTCTGACATGAAAGGATGCTAAATTTTGCCAAATTCTTTTTCTGCATTTATTGACATGACCATGTAGTTTTTGTCTTTCTGTTAATGTGCTGTATCACATTTGTTGATTTACATACATTCACTCATTCTGCCACCCCTAAGATGAATCCTACTTGACCATAGTGAATAATCATTTTACGGAGCTGTTGAATTTAGTTTACTAATAGATTTTTGAGACTTTTTGCATTTATTATCATCAGGGATATAGGCTGGTAGATTTCTCTTTTTGTTCTGTCCTTGTATGATTTTAAAATCAGGGTAATTCTGGCCTCATAAAATGAGTTTGGAAGTATTTCTTTCTTTTCAAAGGTCTGGATGAGTTTGAGGAAGATTGGTATTAGTTCTTCTTTAAATGCTTGGTAGAGTCCAGCAGTGAACTATCAGGTCCTGGGCTTTCTTTAATGGAAGCATTTTTATCACTGATTCAATTTTCTTGCTTACTATTGTTTTGTTTCCATTTTTTCATTATTTAATTTGGGTGGGTTATATGAGTCCAGGAATTTCCCTGTTTATTGTGTTACAAATATGTTTGTGTATGGCTGTTCTTAATACCCTCTTATAATCTTCTGTTTTTCTGTGGTATGAGTTATAATGTCTCCTTTTTCTCTTTTTTCCTTGGTTAGTCTAGCTAAAGGTTTTCAATTTTATCTTTCAAAAAAACTTACTCTTCATTTTGTTGATTGTCTGCCTTTTCTTTGTGCTTTGAGCTTCATTATTTCTCTCCTTTAACAATTTTGTTTTGCTTGTTAAGGTTTTTCTAGTTCTTTCAGGCGCATCATGAGGTTATTAGAAACTTTCTTCAATATAGGTGTTTATTGCTATAAACTTTCCTCTTAGAATGGCTTTTGCTGTGTCCCACAGGTTTTGGTCTAATACATTTCCATTCTTGTTTGTCTCACTACCTTTTAAAATTTCTCTTTTAATTTTTTCATTGGCCTATTGGTTATTTGTGGGCATGTTGTTTAATTTCCATGTATTCATAAAGTTTCTAAAGGTTTTCTTGTTGTTGACTTAAAGATTTTTATGAAAGCTGCCTCTCTTGCTGAAATTCCAACCAGAAAAAAATATTGCTGCAAATCTCTAGCATTTTGTTTTCTTTTAGAACAATGGGATTTGGGGGTCATAGGAAGTCCCTTAACAAGTGAATATTGCACTCCAACATAGCTGCCTGCGGTTGGGAGCCTTGACTATGTAGCATATTATATTTAACAGCAGAAGATGCGATTCATTAAAGAGAAACAGTGGAATATGACTTGGGCTGCTTCTGGAAGGACCTGAACAATTTCCTTAAGACAGAGTCTGCTCCAACACTGTGAAATGTGTGGGTCCTCTTAGAAAAGATGGGGATTGTTGCTGAATTAAAAAGCTGCAAGCGACCTTCCCAGGTCATCTAGTCCCTTCAGGCTGAAGGCCTTAGAATCCACAGTAATTTAAAGAAAGGCATCCTGTTATAAAGAACCCCGAGAGTGTGAGCATTCCAGAATCACTCGTTCTAGCATTAAGAACTTTTCCTTTCAAGAAATTCTTTCAGGTTCGATATATTCCTCAAGTTATGGCTAGTTCGCTTTTGTTTTTGTTTTCTATGACCCTTTTTTTCTGAGAGACAAACAAGTCAGTTAAGGAAGACTAAGGAACCAAAAGAGTAAAAGTTTGCCCAGCATTGGTGAAGGTGAAACTAGAGAATTCTTTCCATAGCCATTCTTGTTCCAGATTTGAAGAACAGCAAATGCCTTTCTTGGCAGGTAGAGGGCACTGCCAGGAGGCAACTGGCCTTCCTGCTTACGGATAACTAAAATTCTTTAAAGCTCAAGGTACAACTCAACAGAAATCATTTGCCAGTGCAAAAAAAAAAAAAAAAGAAAGAAAGAAAATAAAGAGAAAGAGAGTAGCAATTTAAAAGTCTGCAAAAGCACTGAACTGCCTTGCTCCAAGGTTGGTGCTTGAAGAAGGGTGAGCAGCAGGTCTCCCTCACCCAGGTAGAGATTGTTTGAGCCCCGTAAGGACATGGTTAAATCAGACACCAAGGTGACTGCTCCTAAGAAGGGGAAAATATGTCAATCACACTTTGCCTTTGACACAAGGAAATTCCTTGAAACTGAGAATGGAGAGTGGAAGGGAGGGAGAATGTCTCCTGATGTGGGTGGCCAGGAAACCAGGGGCCAGAAAAGCATGAGAGGAGAGAAGGAGAAAGAGACAGAGAGGGGAAAAAAACACAAGATTGAATTCTAATCAAAATGCTATGAGGCGTTCACACCAGGCCTTGGGAGAATATTAACAAGGTTACCCTAGGGGGGTCCTTTAGCCCCAGGAATTATTAGTGAATATGGAATTATATTTGCACAAACACTACCAGATGCAAGGAGCTAAATGTCCTGCAGATGTGGAAGGAGCCAGTGCACGTTCCAAATAGGCGGCAGCTTTATTTGTTTTACCCTTCTCCCCAAAGCCTAGGCAGCACGTTTCAGAGGGGTTACATTTCTAGAATGACCATTAGACCCCTGTTCCCAACTGCTGCTTGCACCACCCTCAAACATTTTTCTGCCCAGGCCCTTGTGGAGTGGCCCAGGGGTGGCTTTAGCAAACTTACCAACTGACCTCTACCATCTCTTTTGTGGGAAGGGGATTGTGGTACTCCTAGAAGGGATTTTCTGAAGGAGGAAAAGAGTTCAGAGCCAGGTAAATCACAGAAATTTCAAAGATGAGTTTTGAACTTAAATATATCCTGTCAGTATAGGGGAAAGAATATGGAAAAACGCAAAAAGTACAAGGAGGTTCCTCCTGATAGGAACCACAAGATTCTCATGAGTCCACTTAATTTAGACTCAGCTCTGCCAAGGGAGACATCCTTTATCTCGGTGGTTGGACAAGGTGCTGCTTTCACAGTGCCGCCGGTGCATATCCCCACTGCCATGCTACTCACTTTGGGCAACAATTGCCAATATGGAGAGAAGCAGATGCCCAGCATGTGGGTGTGATAGGGAGAGGCAGTTGGCCATGGAGATTATGGCACGCACCCCTTCCAGGTCCCCAGCAGGGGCTCTATCAATGTGTGGGCATGACTGTTTTTGTAAAGTTTGCAAAATTAAAGCATACAACAACAGTTAGTTAATACTTCCCTGACTTCTCTTCTGTCACATTTCCCTTCATGTAGGGTGGCACTGGAGTTGGGTTGAAGATACTTTGAGCTTGAGTGTAGAGCCCACTTCTGTGGAGAGCTGATGGCTAATCACTGGGCTGTACAAATGTATTCTAGAAACACTCCTATCATCAACTGCCAGCTGGTGAGTTGGGATGTGAACGCTTCTTATGACATCCAGCCCTGAAAGGAGGAGGATAGTGTAAGAGAAACAAGATTTGGAATGTTCAGAGCCATAAGCTAGTCATGGAAGCGTTATCTAAATCTTACAACTCTTATATGTAAAACCCAGTTAAAAGTTTTTCCAAATTTGATGATAGTCATAAAATTTTCCAGCACATTGGAAGCAACAAGTTGTGGTGTTGAAAAATCTTTTCCTGAATGATAAAAAACAAGTTTTGATGAACCACACTAAAGGAAAGTTGAAATATGTTTCTATTCTTTCTATACAGTGTGGTTTTACAAAATTATTATCATATGAAGAGGCAATCAGAATATATAGCATGTGTATATCTGTGTGTGTATGTGTATGGACATTTACACACACATAAAAGATAGAAGTATTTCAGACAGTTAATAAATAAATCGTCATGCTGTTTTCCTAGATTTCGTGATTTTTCTGGTATTTGTCAGATTTTTAAAATTAGTGATTTGCTATGATTTCTTACTCTAAGAAATATTTATTTACTTTGCTACCTAATTTTGTTTGCAGAATTATGTATCCTTTTTCCTAAAGAAAGCCTCCAATATTGATAGAATTCACACCCTTTGTAACCTGGATTTGCCCTTGGTACCATGTGCCTACTAAGCATTTTGCAGACTTTTATTTCAACTCATCAGCTTATAAACTAGGCCTTGTTCATACCAATTTGCAAATGAAAATCCTGAGACTTTTTAGTCACATGGCTTCTGACTGGATTTGAATCTGAGGTCTGCCTTATGCCAAAGGAAATGAGTTGGCCCCAGTCCTAATTGTGTTGTTTGCTCCCACCAGAGGGCATGCCGGTCCAGCACCTCTGTGTGCTTTATCCAGTCTAATTCAGATGGCTTCTTCTGATGCCATTCCTCTGCCACTTCATCCCACCTGCCCCCAAAACTACCTCATTATGAATAGATGTGAACGATCTCACTGTCAGAAAACTTCCCTTCATTTCCTCTTCATTATTCTGAAATAGGCCTTTTGGACCTCTCCAGCAATTCCTCCTTCTTGTGATATTTGCCATTTGTATGTGTGTGTGTGTGTGTGTGTATACTATTTATGCTTCAGAGACAGAACAAGTATTTCAAAATATCTGGGGTGAAGGATCTTTGAAATCTTTTTTTGTGGTTGAAATTCAAAACACTCCCCCTCCAAGAAGCCCGCCAGACTAATTCAGTACAATTCCCATACTTTCCTCTCAGAGTCCCTTTGTAACTTACCATAGGCTATTCACAACCACCCTTTTATGTTTGCTTATACAGTAGTCTCTTTCTTATTAGAAAGCTCAAGATCAACAGTGTGTTACAATCTTTACTTCTTAAACTTAAATGCATACTTGGATTCTAAAAACTTTTGGGGAATTCAAAATAATTTTCAGATTATGTAATATAAGGGTCTTTTTTTTTAATAGTATGCCTCAGTATCTATCATGTTGCTTTGAAAATGGAAAATAAGCAAGTCCATTTTATGTAAAAACAAAAAAGCTCACTTCTATGGTGGAACAAAAACTCATCAAACTCATGGCCCCGTTCCCTGAAATTCTAGTGTATGGCTTTAGTTCTTCCAGTGCAGAACAGCAGCAGACAACATGGCTTCTACTTCTCCATCTGTAAAATAAGAGGTGTGTTATTTCTTTCCCATTTACTTTGCAAAAGTCTCATGAGAACAAAAGTAAGATGATTAATGACTAAAGGTCTTACATAAACACAAAATGCTTAATAAAAATAATCCCTGTTTGCCACAGTGATGGGCACCAATGACCTGATGCTAAACCTTCACTGAGATTGAAAGCAGTTCAGATAAACTTTGGGCCCTGGCCATGAATCCAGGCTTCTTTTCCCCTTGTGAGGACAATCAGGGCTCATGTTCCTTTCTTGCTTCACTGACAGGCCCCCTGTTCATAGCCCTCCTGGGTTCAACCCAACCCCCAAGTAATATGAAATCTGACTTTCTGGTTGTGGGGAAGCAACATGTGGGAAATTATGCTGCCATTGTGAGGTCGATATAATTTTATCCTCTCTTTTTCAGGGAGCGTGCCTCCTCAGCCCACACCACAGCATTATTAAGAAAATTGTTTGAGATCAACACTCAGTATTTCAGCTAGAGAAGGCCCTTCCAAAGAGAAGCGCTGGAGTAGCTCTGTAAAGAGTCTCCAAGTCAAACACGTTTTCATCATGACTAAAGAACTGGGTGTGCCTGAAGAACAAATATGTCCCTGGAGATAGAAACTTGTAAAGGTTTTTTAAAAGAAACCACGCATTCTGCCATATTTTTAGTCCATTGTGCCTACTGAACATAATCCACTGCTGGTCTTCAGGTATAACATAGCCAATGTGAATCACCATGGACTTGAATCTGATCCTGAGAGCATTTGGAAAACTCAACATGTATAATTACTCTCCCAACTCTGATGCCTACTGAAATGTCTTGTCTTAAAACAACTTTCTTTTAATTCAGTTCTCCAAAAGAATGAAAGATGAAATAGGAGAATTTCTGTTAGAGAAAAGAAGCACTAAGCCTGGTTATGTTTCATGATAATAGGGGACAAAGCAACACAAGAAGCTTAGGCTTCAGAATCAGACAGACCTGTGTTTGGAATCCCAATGGGACCAGTTACCAGCTGTGGAATCATGAGCACGGTACTTAGTTTCCCTGAACCCATTTTCTTTTCTATAAAAAGGGCCTGAAATTTTAAAGATAGAGAAATGGAAGCAGTATTTCTCACTGTTACTCACTAAAAAGGCTGTACATTAAATTTTAGAGTTTGATAAGTTTTCGTTCTATCACAGAAGCCATAGTGAATACCGAATTAGATATGGTATACGAAGCACCTGGCAGAGTGCCTAACTTACAGTAGACAATCAACACATAATAACCATAATGAAAATAACAACATATTTCTGGACTACCAATAAGTTTATTATAGCAAAGCAACAAATAGTTTTTACATGCTGGGCACTATGGGAAAGGGAAAAATACAGTGACTTATATGAAATGAAGCTTGCCTTCAAATATCTGACCATCTAGTTTCACTTTAAAAAATGTTAGCAAAGGTCCATGTTTATGTATTCTTTGATTTTGTCTAAAGTATTACATATACAACAATCATATACTTTATCATTCTGTTTGTTTCTGCACTTTTTTTCATATACTTTAGTTGTGCAGATTCTTTAATTATATGTAGATCATTAAAAAGTTTTGAAATACACAAAAAATCCAGAAACATAAAATCCACATGGACTGAAACAAACTGAGAAGCCAAGCAAGTGGTAATTTGCATGATGAATCAGAAAGGGCGCTGGTGACTGTGCTTCTTGGTGAATTACAAAGGGCACTGGTGACTGTGCCTCTTGGAAGTGAAATAATGGACCCTAACACAGTCTGTCTCAAAACTTTCATACTTATCCATGTATAAGCTATAACTGCTATATTTCATGATATATGTCTTCTTCAAAAACTCTACCTGCTACTAATTGGATATTAAAAGAGAATGGAGAAGAGCACATTCAACTTTGCAACCAGAGCATTAATGAAAACAGTAATTATTATCTAGGAAATAACAGTCCAAGAGAGCTGATCGTCTGGAGTTTGCCACAGGAAACATTAAAAAATCCATTAAAAGTCTGCTTGGTGGCTCGGACCTATAATCCTGGCATGTTGGGAGGCCAAGGCAAGAGGATCTCTTGAGGCCAGGGGTTTGAGGTTGCAGTGAGCTATGATGATGCCACTGCACTCCAGCCTGGGCAATAGAGAGAGACTCTATCTTTTAAAAAAATGCATAAACAATAATGCATACAAATTATAATAAAGCAAAAAAAAAATGTATAATGTGGGACTTCTGCTTCTGGCCAACACGGGATAACAGGGACTGAATTTACCTTCTCATGTAAAACAACTAAATAAACCTCAGCAATTACATGAAATGATAGTTCTCAAGATATTGGAAATAAGCACTAAAGGGCAGTGGTCTCAGAGTGACCAAAACAAGGTGGCAAACTTTAGGAGAGTTTCCAGACTATGACACAGAGGCAGAGCTTGAGTAGAGCCCAGGGACCTTCCTGAGGTGAGGAGATACAGCTGGGAGTCCAGGTGAGCCAACGTGGCTGGAGTTCTTAGGGCAGAGAACCAGAGAAGAGAGAGTTACATGAGGAGAGACAGTCCAAGATTCACAGAGGAAGTTCCTCCCAGTTTCAGTGGAGAACTGATCAAGCATGTGAGTGAGGGAAACTACCTGAGACCAGGGAATAATCACCTTGAAGTTGTGATTTTCAACTGGTGTGCCATGAGAGGATCTTAGTTGTGCTGGGAAAATTTTTAAAGCTAATTAATTCAATTATTTTCAAAAGAAGTTCAAAGCACAGTAAGTATATTCTTTTTTGTGCTCTTTTTTTTTGATCAATGTAATTTAATTGTGCCACAGAAGTTTATAGATTCAAGGGCGCTGTGAGATGACAAAGGTTGAAAAACATTGCCCTAAAGGATAAAAGCAAACTATTCCAGAGCTCATACGGGGCCAGGATTCATAACTATTTCCATTATCCAGAGTGGGCAACTTCATTATTCATGGAGCTGAGGTGAGTAATAGATTCTTGCCTCAGTTATGGAGGAAAATTAACTGTAGGCTAAATTTCACTCTGGTCCTGCCAACAAAACCCAAGAACAAGACCCCAAAGCATCAAATTGTTTCCAAATAAGTTAACTATATTCTAAACCAAAGTATAAAATTCAGGTTGGAGCTCATAGCACAGTGGTTAGGGTGCCAGCCACATACACAAAGGCTGGAGGGTTTGAACCCGGCCCAGGCCAGCTAAACAACGACAACTACAAAAAAATGTAGCTGAGTGCTGTGGTGGGTGCTTTTAGTCCCAGCTACTTGGGAGGTTGAGGCAAGAGAATCACTTATGCCCGAGTTTGAGGTTGCTATGAGCTATGACGCCACAGCACTCCACCAAGGGCAACATAGTGATACTCTGTCTCAAAAAAAAAAGCAAGAATATTTTTAATAAAACAAAAATACTCAGCATCCTCTAGATAAAACACATCCTCTATGCATCTCATAGAAAAGGATCAAGCATGGGTGGCACCTGCGGCTCAAAGGAGTAGGGTGCCAGCCCCAAATACCAGAGGTGGTGGGTTCAAACCTGGCCCCAGCC
This sequence comes from Galagoides demidoff, assembly GCA_963574575.1. Classification (NCBI taxonomy): domain Eukaryota; kingdom Metazoa; phylum Chordata; class Mammalia; order Primates; family Galagidae; genus Galagoides; species Galagoides demidoff. The sequence continues at coordinate 6,610 of CAUYQV010173983.1, read as the reverse complement.
AAAAACTGCCAAAAGAAGAAAACATAAATAAAAGGATCAAGCATGCAAAGAACTAGAAAAATAAAACTCATGAGGAGAAAAAACAAAATTAAAAATACGTTTAAAATGACAATGATGACAGGATTAATAAATAAGGATAGTAAAACAGGTATGATAACTGAATTTCATATATTCAAAAAACCAGAGAAAAGTTGAACACAGAACACATTAAGTAAAGATATGGAAGATTTTTTAAAAATGAACCCCTGTAAATGAAAACTAAAATGCCTGAAATACAAAATACAAAGATAAGTGAACTTGGAGACATAGCAATAGAAACTACCCAAAATGAAGCCCAAAAGATTAAAAAAAAAAAAACTAAGAAAAATGTAAACACAGCATTGCTGAATCACAGGACAACTTTAAGCAGCCAACACATGTGTAATTGGAGTCTAAAGGGAAGAAAGCAAACAAAGAGATGCAAAATATTTGAACAAATAAAGGACGAAATATACTCAAACTTGAAAAAAATGTAAACTCATAGAACTGAAAATCTCAACAGACTCCAAGTGTAAGAAACATAAATAAACATAATAATATCAAGACACATCATAATTCAAATTGCCTAAAACTAATGATAAAGGGAGAATATAAAAAGAAGCACTGGAAAAATAACACTCCGTATATAGAGAAACAATAATAAGGACGACTTAGATTGTTTATTGGACTCTATGTGAGCGAGAAGATAGTGTAGCATGTCTTTAAAAAGCACTTAAAGAAAGGCCAGCATCACCCTGATACCAAAGCCACACATGCACACTTCAAGAAAAGAAAATTATCGGCCAATGGCCCTGAGAAACAGAAAAGCAGAAATCAAGAAAATCCTAGAAAACTGAATTCAGTAGCACATTAAAAAGATCATTTGCCACCATCAAGTGAGATTCATCTCTGAGAAACAAGGATGATTCAATGTATGTATTAATTAATCAACAGATGTGATATATCACATAAATAGAATGAGGGCAAAACCAAAAATCAATTGATACAGAAAAGGTACTGAACAAAATTCAACATCCTTTCCCGATAAAAACTCTCAAAAAATTATATATAGAAGGTATGAGCCTCAATAAAGGCCATGTATGACAAGTCCATAGCTAACATCACAGTCGGTGGTGAAAAGATGAAAGCTTTTCCTATAAGACCAAGAATGCCCACTCTCACTACTTCTATTCAACACAGTGTTGGAAGACCTTACCAATAATTAGGCAAGAGAAAGACATAAAAGCTGTACAAAGACCAGAAACTACAAAACTACTTGAAGAAAACAGGGGACATTGGTCTAAGAAAAGGTTTTATGGGCAGGATTTCAAAAGCACAAGAGACAAAAACAAAATAGGGGCTGTATCAGACTAAAAAGCTTCTGCCCAGCACAGAAAACAATCAACAGAACAAAAAGACAATCCAAGGAATGAGAAAAAAAATTGCAAATTATTCAACCACAGGAGTCCAATATCCAGAATATATAAAAACTCAACATCAGCAACAATAACAATCTGATTAAAAATGGGCAAAGCTTCGGAGTAGCTGTTTCTCAAAAGAAGATATACAGGTGGCCAGTATGAAATGCTCAGGGAAATCCAAATCAAAACTATAGTGAGATGTCATCTCACCCTAGTTAGAATGGTTATTAGTGAAAAGCCAAGTAATAATAAATACTGTCGAGGATATTAATAAGAAAGGAAACTCTTATACACTGTTGGTAGAAATGTAAATTTATACAGCTGTTATGGAAAATGGAATTGAGGTTTCTCCAAAAATAAAAAATGTTATTATCATATGATCCAGCAATCTCACTACTACTCCGAGGGATATGAAATCAGAATGTTGAAAAGATATCTGCATTCCCATGCTTGCTGGATCACTATTCGCAATAGCCAAGACATGAAATCAATCTAAGTGTCCATCAGTGGAAAAATGGATAAAAAACCTGGGTGAATATGCACCATGCGATACTATATACAGCCTTGTAAAGGAAGGAAATCCCGTCATTTGCTACACTATGGATGAATCTGGAGGACATGTGAAGTGACATCAGCTGGGCACAGAAAGACAAATACTTCCTCTTGCTCAGATGTGGGAGCTCAAAGAGTTGAACTCATATAGGCAGAGAGTAAGATAGTGGTTACCAGTGGACAGAGGGGAGAGGGAATTAGGAAGATGTTGGTCAAAGAGTACGAAATTTCAGTTAAGAAAAATGATTTAAGGCATTTATTATAGATTATCATGACTATAGTTAATGTAGTAACAAAGTATTATATACTTGAAAGTCACTGAAAGATAGATTTGAAGTGTTCTCACCACAAAAAAATATGGTAAGTGTATGAGGGGGTGCACACAAATAGCTTGATTTAGCCATTTCACTATATATATATCACATAATACAACACAAATGTACACAGTTCTTATATGCCATTTTTTAAAGTATTCAAAGAAAAAATTAAGTTATAATTCTTTAGTTCACAAAATACTTTTCAAAATTAAAGTGAAAGACTTTTTCAGACATATTTAGTAGACATAAAAGAAAGGTAAAAGATTATCTTCATTATTTTAGTAGAGAAAAATCATTTAACAAAATCTAATACCCACTTCTGATTCTTTTTTTAAAAGTCTCAGTCAACTAGGGATAGAAGAAAACTCTCTCAATAAATAGCATCTACAAAAAAACCTATAGGTAATGTAATATTATCTAAGTGCTTTTTTCAAAGATCAGTAATAAGTCAAGAACGTCTGCATAACCACATCTATTCAACATTGTCCTAGAAGTTTCTAGCCAATACAAAAAGGCAAGAAAATAAAACAAATGGCTTCCATATTGGAAAGAAAGAGGTAAAACCGTGTCTTATGCACAGATGGTATCATCATCTATATAGGAAATCCTCAAGAAGCTACAAAAAGAACTCATCAGTGAATTTAGCAAAGTTGCAGGATACAAGATCAATATACAAAAATAAATTTTATTTCAATATACTAGCAACAATTAGAAGTTAAAATTTAGAAATACCATTTATAATAGCTTCAGAAAATATGCAATAGGAATAAACTTGACAAAAGATGTTTAATATTTATATACTGCAAACTGAAAAATATTACTGGGAGAAATTAAAGAAGACCTAAATAAATAAAATGAAACCTTGCATTCATGGATCTGAAGATTTAATATTGTTAACATGTGAATCATCCCCAAATTGATATGTGGATTCAGTGTGTTCTCAATTAGCATCCACACAGGCATTGTTGGAGTGGAATTAATAAGCGATTCTAAAATTTATGTGAAAATGAAAAGACCATGGAGTACTCACCACACTTTGAAAAAGCACGACTCAGTTGAAGAACTTACCCTATCAGACTTTAATACATAGTATAAAGTTATAATAAGCAAAACAGCATGTGTTTTAATAAGCAAAGTTATAATAAGCAAAACAGGTATGTGTTAGGAAAGATAAAGAGATCTATGGAGTAAAATAGACAGTTGAAAAGTGAATCCACACACATATCGCCAGCTGAGTTTTAACAGAGGAGTAAAGTCAATTAAGTGGAGAAGAACAATATTTCAATAAATGGTTCTGGAACATTTGCATATTCATATGCAAAAAGTGAACTTCAGTCAATAACTCATATCACATACCAAAAATTAACTCAATATGGATTATGCATCTAAATGTATTATGAAACCTAAAATTATCAAAATTCAAGAACTTGTTGGCTGAGTCAGTTAAATTACAGATATCATGCCATTTCAACCCTAAGTACTTCAGCATGGATCTGAAAAATTAAGTGATTATTCTGTTTATTCGTGCTACTATTATCTCGCCCAGTAAAGTTAAGGCTGAAACATTACCTAATGCACAGTCCATACTCAAACTTCCTCACTTAACCCAGTAATAGTCCTTGCTTGCTATTTACTTCAATCTATGCATTGCATTTAGTTTTCATGTCTCTTTATCTCCTATAATGGTGAGTTGTTACTTCTCCCGAAAGTTTACACAGTTTATGATACTAACATTTTTTTAAAAGCTCATGCTAGTAGTCTTGAAGAATGCCCAACAATTTGGATTTGTCTGATTGGTAATTCATATTTGGATGCAGGTTGAATATTTTGGCAAATATGCTACATATGTGGGGTTGTACACTTTCTGTTGTGCTACAGCAGATGGATCTGACATCTGTTTGTCCCATTGGTAATGCTAAGTTTTTTGTTTTTGCAGTTTTTGGCTGGGGCTGGGTTTGAACCCACCACCTCCAGCATATGGGGCTGGTACCTAATCCTTTGAGCCAAAGGAGCCACCTGGTAATGCTAAGTTTTAATCAAGCAGAATTTTCTGGAAGTCTATTTTGAAGCTACCTTTTCCATGGGCAATTAATAAGCTATTTGAGATGTATAAATAATGCTCTGTTCCCCAGGAGCAATTTGCCATTGATGGTCTTTACATGAATGAGTTACTGCTTAGATGTTTGCAAAACAATAAATCTATAAATTTATCATTCCTTTTACATACATTGGTTGACATTCTTCTGTAAAGGAGAACTTTCCTCCTTACCCCTGCTTTTCCTGTTCAGTATCATGACAGACAAACAAATTTTTAATTCAATGCATGATGTATTATGGAATTATATGTTGTAATTAACATGTTACATGTTATTCTTCGCTATTCTCAAATTGTCTCAAACATAGCCATTGAGATCCCTGTCAGTACTGTTCCTGTGTTCTTTAAACATGTCTTCTTCAGCCTTTGAAGGTTGCCTTCTATTTTCCTTCCTCCAAACCTAGAATTAACCATTTGCTCATGAAGTCTTGTTTTTAGGGAAGAATGATATTTAGAAATCAAGACCCTGTTCCCAGGAGTGCTCAGTGCTGCTGGCAGAGTTCATCATGATATTCCCCTATTTCAGATTTCTTCCTAACTTTCCCCCATTCCAAATTTAAAAATCTCTTTTCTTAAACAAAAAGAGCACAACTTCCTAGCAATCTGAACATATTTTTCTTTTGCTCCATACTACAAGTAAAATAATTTCAATGATCCAGTGTCAGTCACAGCAACACACCTACAAGTTTCAGATTATACTATAGACCTTTAAGCCCCTAGACTTAACCATTCAAGAGTTACTTTCATTCTTTTTACCTGTATTGTTATGTTACCAACTTGATAAGTGATTGGGTTTTACTCTTTTCTGATTATATTCTATTATTTGTTTATGTATTTTGTTGTTGTTTTGGAGAAAGAGTCTTATTCTGTCACTCAGACTAGTGTGCAGTGGCATCATCATAGCCCACTACAACCTCGCACTCTTGGGTTCAGTGATCCTCCAGTCTCAGCCTCCAGAGTAACTGGGACTATAGGTATATACAACTATGCCCAGCTGATTTTTCTATGTTTTGTAGAGATGGGCTCTTGCTCTTGCTCAGGCTGCTCTAGAACTGTTGTGCTCAAGCAATCCTCCAGCCTCTGCCTCCCAGAGTTCTAGGATTATAGGCATAAGCTACATACCCGGCCTGATTAGATTCAACTTTAAGATTTTTTTTTTCAGTCTTTCAATTTATTTTTTGAATTTGTAAACCATTTCTATGATTTAAAATTCAAAATTCAAGTTATATAAAAAGATACACTCAGGGATATCACATTCTCAGCCCTATCTTATCTAGCTTATTGCCCCCTCCTCCCCACCTCAGGTAGCCACTTTTATTTTTGATTTATCTTCCCTGCTTATTTTTCACAAAAATATGCAAATATATATACATAGTTTTATTTATCCTTTCTAACACAAAGGAAACTTACTACATATACTCTGTGTCACCTTGCTTTTTTTTTTTTTTTCCACTTACGGGTATATCCAGGATATCACATCACATTAGTGCACAGAGGCCTCCCTCAATGTTTCTTGTGAAGGCATCATACCCCAGTGTGTAGATATACTATAGCTGATGGGTCTCTTATGGAAGGAACTTTGTTTCCATTTTTGTTTGTTTGTTTGTTGCTATCATAAGAACTACCACAGTGAATAATTTTAATTTCTCATTGCTTTGTTTATGTGGAGGTATATATCTCCAGAGTTCCACAACTGTCTGAGTTTGCTAAGACTACTATAACAAAATATCTTGGACTGCGTGGCTTAAACAACAGAAATTTATTTTTTCATGGCTCTGGAAGCTGGAGTCCAATATCAAGGTGCCAGAAGGGCTGGTTTCTGCTAAGATCTCTCTTCTTGGCTCGTAGGTGGTCAACTTCTCCTTGTGCCTTCATGTGTAGGGTGACCAGACATCCCGCTTTTGGCGAGACAGTCCCGCTTTTTAACAATTTGTCCCGAGTCCCGTGGCATTTTTAAAAAGTCCTGATTTTTGGAAAGAATGCACGACAAGCTAGGGAACTGTGGGAGAACAGGAAGGGAATATACTGTTTTTGGCTGCCATGTGGCTATTTTGCCAGGGTATGAGTTTTATATTATTTTTGTTAATTTTATAATGTTAAACTGTAATAATAACAAATAATTGTTGAGAAGTGATTATCGAGAACTGCTTATCAAAGTTTGCATTTTTGTCAGGCCCTGCCCTTCCCTGCCCCTGCCCCACTCCCCG
>CAUYQV010173980.1:0-17596 GCA_963574575.1 Galagoides demidoff | reverse complement strand
TGAGACGGAGCCTCAAGCTATCCCCCTGGGTAGAGTGCCATGGCATCACAGCTCATAGCAACCTCCAACTCCTGGGCTCAAGAGAGTCTCCTGCTTCAGCCTCCCAAGTAGCTGGGACCACAGGCGCCCGCCACAACGCCCGGCCATTTTTTGGTTGCAGCCATCATTGTTGTTTGGCGGGCTCAGGCTGGGGATTCGAACCCGCCACCTTAGGTGTACGGGGCTGGCGCCTTAGCCGATAGAGCCACAGGCGCCGAGCCAAGGAAGTGGGATTTTTAAAATAGGCTGAGCTAGGAGGTTTATCTTTAGGCCTATTATTTTGTTTTTTGTTTTTTTTTTTGAAACAGACCCTCAAGCTGTCCCCCTGGGTAGAGTGCTGTTGCATCACAGCTCATAGCAACCTCCAACTCCTGGGGTCAAGTGAGTCTCCTGCCTCAGCCTCCCAAGTAGCTGGGACCACAGGCACTGGCCCGGCAATATTTTGGTTGCAGCCGTCATTATTGTTTGGTGGGCCTGGGCTGGATTTGAACCCGCCACCTTAGGTGTATGTGGCTGGTGCCTTAGCCACTTGAGCTACAGGAGCCGAGCCTAGGCCTATTATTTTGTCTGCGTCCCTTTCTCCGACCTCCCACCAGACCAAGCTTCACTGGGCAGAGCCCCCTCGCCTTCCAGCTGGCTCTGACCACCTGGGGCAGGTCTGCAATTGGAGACCCCAGCTAAAGTTCTTTCCCCACCCTCACCCTGGCCCCAGGGCCAGCTAGAGTAAGCTTTCTGGGCTGGACTTCTCTGCATGCCCCCAGCCTAGAGGCAGACCTGCCACTCAGATGTGAACAGAGCACTTGGCTAGTATTTGGCTTGGGGACCAGGCTGGCCTCCAGCTCTGGGCAGCTAGCAAACCTGCTGCTGTCTGGACGAGGGATCCCTGGCTGAGTAGCCAGTAGGAGGCAGGTGTAAGCAGGAAAAGCTGAGCGTCTGGGAACTTGGAGTCAGGAACATCCCCAGGGATCACCCAAACCTGTGCTTGGCTGTGGTCAGAATCCTCTGGGAACTTGAAAGTACAGTGTCCTGGGCCCACTGCCCAGGAACCTGTCTCCTCAAATTTTCGGGGGATGAGGTCCAGGAGCCTGGCTGTTGGACTGGCAGGTGTTGGCAGCAGCCTGCTTCAGAGATGGGCAGAGATGGGCAGAGCTGGGCCAGGAGCTGGTGATGGGGCAGGTGTGACGGTGTGACACAGCAGATCTCCTACGACTTGGGAACCGAACCTAGGATCTTCCCAACTGACTTCCCTCTACCATCTCAGCTCTGCTTTGGGGGGCTTCACAAAATAGGCCTGTGCCCAACCTTTAGAGATAATAGCAGATTCTGGCTGGGCGTGGTGGCTCACACCTGTAATCACAGCATTCTGGGAGGCTGAGCTGGGAGGATCACTTCAGGCCAGGAGTTTGAGGACAGCCTGGGCAACATGGCAAAACCCTATCTCTGAAATAAAATGAAAAAGTCAGCCAGGCATGGTGCACAGGCCTGTAGTCCCAGCTACTCTGGCAGCTGAGGTGGGAGGATCTCATTAGCCTTGAAGTTTGGGGTTGCAGTGAGCATTCCAGCCTGGTGAAACCCTGTTTCAAAAAAATGAAGAGGTAGGGGCTTCATCTTTTATCTCCTTGGATAAAGTCCTGGCCTCTTTGGCCTCCCTATTCTCTGTCTCCTTTCCTGAGAAGCCCCCCAGCCCTGTCTCTCACCTTAGTAAAGGAAGCTAATTTTTTTTGCCCAATAGGATGGGTACTTATCTGTCTCATTAGTATCTGTCTGCATTCTTGGTTATTGAGAAGTGTCTGGGCTCCTGGTCCTGCTGGTCCCTGCACAGAGCTTTCTGGGCTAAACCCAGGGTGAGTTGGCCACCCTGACTGTGTCAGCTCTGCATTTGTCCAGCTGGTCTTTCTGTTCCCTGCATCCCAGTAAGTGTGGGGAGCATGGTCCTCCCTCTGAATGTTGACAGCAAGGACACCTCTAGACACAGACACACTGGCTGCAGCCTTGGGCAAGTCCCTTCCTCATCTATGAAATGACTGATGCTGTGGCCAGGACGGTAACTCACACACGCTGATACCCCATCTGGATGTTTCTGACAAGTGCCTGGGTGCTGCCAATGCTGTGGGTCCTGGGGCTGCACTTTGAGAAGCACCTGTCCAGGATACCTGGTGGATCAAGCAGCCTCCCTCACTGTGGCCGTGGGATCATTAGGACCCTGATACCATCTCGATTTTCCATTACTTAAGTTACCTAGACTCGTCCTCCTCCGTGATCCAAATATGTTGCATGTTATAGTCTCCTATGTTGCTGCTTTTTCTTGAGAGCCAAGCAAGCCAAGAATTGTTCTGCTTGTAGCTTATGAACCTCCCCGCTCCATTGGCCAGCTATAGCATTCGTCCCTTCCCCAGACACTTGTTGAGTGCCCATGAAAAGCCACACAGCTGCATTCTAGGGAGGTCATGATCCGGGTGGAAAGTTCAGGCAGGAAGCACCTGAATAAGTTGTTTCTGATTGCAACAGATTTTGGGAAGAAACCAAGGAGCCAGGTGGCAAGCACAGGGCTCCTGGTTGGGCAGGTGGTTGAGGAAGGTGCTCTGGGAGCTATTGGGTGGAGGAGGCTGTGGGAGGAAGGCTCCCACCTGGAAATGCCTTCCACATGGGGCTGCCTCGAGTGCCGAGAGGGGATGCACATGGTGTGTTTGGGGAACAGAGGGACCCAGATCACACTCAGGGCCCACCATGGGCGGTCTAAGTGCAATAAAACCATTGGAAGCTTCCAAGCAGGACAGCCACGTGAGGTTTTTGCTTCCTGAGGTCCTTCTGTCTGGTGTCTGGAGGAAAGACAGTGGGGACAGAAAAGGAACAAGGAGACTAGTCAAAATCCTCTTGCCTTGGCATGACCATCAAAGAGGGTGGTCTGGACGGGGAGAGTGGCCCTGAATGTGGCAAGGCATGGACAGATTTAGGTGCATTTTGAAGCTGAACTAGTAGGACCCTCCAATGAATTGTTTTAGGAAGTGAGGGAGAAAGGCCTGAGGGAAGAGTGCTTGGTTTTCAGCCTGAGCTGAGCAGATGGCCAGAGAGGCATAGATCACGTTTATTAGACATCAAAGGGGACGTGAAGGAGTGTCAGAGGTGAGAGTAGGAGAGTCACTGCATGCAGATACTTACAGGCAAAAGGAACTTGGCAGCAAGGGGGCAGTTGGCCTTTAAAAGGAGGAGAGGACCCAGGACTGGGCCCTAGAGTCCTCAAACTTTAGTGGTCGGTGCCAGGAGTGGGAGGCCAACCAAGGTGTGGAGGAGGGAAGGGTGCCCATGACCTCCCTACAGGCATTGCCCACGAGGAGGCAGCATTGAGGGCTTCCAGGCCAGGAGGTGGCTGCCCAGCACTCATCCTTATACCCTGGCTGGCATCATTTCTCATGTCCTTTTCTAGTGGCACCTTCAGCCTCACCTGGCCCTCATGGGCTCCATCCTTACTGTCTCCTCTTCCTGGGGACTTTTCTCCTGCTTGTTCTTGGACACTTGCTTCCTGGCCAGCTGCCTGTCATGCTTGGTGTTCTCTGTTCTGTATTATTTTTCCTTTTCATTGGGTAATTTTGCTCCCCCTTTGCTTTCTGTTTAGAACCAGCTCCACTTCAAACGGGGCCAGGGCAGCGCAGCACTCTGGGAGGCCAAGGTGGGAGAATTGCTTGAGGCCAGGAGTTGGAGGCTGCTGTGAGCTATGATGATGCCACTACAGTCTAGCCTGGGTGACAGAGCAAGAACCTTCTCAAAACAAAACAAATGAGAAAACTTGGCATTTCAGAAGTTTACCTGATGTGGTCCTAGCAGACTTGGGTCCCTTCTTGGCTGTCCCCATACAAAGTGTTGTTGCTTTGGCCACATGTAACCTGCCTTCCCTCCCTCAGGCCCTGGGCATTCGCAGGAAGTGGCTGCCTCCCCAACACCCCCTAAGTGCACCCCACCTGGACTCTAGCTCAGGACAGGGGGTTCTGTGAGGCCAGATAGCTGGGACAAGGAAATCAGGGGACAGCCCACTGCCCAGCCCCCCTTCCTTCTTTTCGTCCCTCCCTCCCTGAGTCCCTGGTTCCTTCCTAAATGGATTAGGACCTTTGCCGGAAGGAGCTGGCAGCTGTCTCAGGCAGCCCAAAGGCCAGAGCTGGAGCAAGCCCTGGTGCCTCCTGCTTTGCCCTGATTCGATTTGGGCCTGGGTGGCTGGGAGGCTGGCGGCTGCAGGCCTTTCCGGGAATGGCTCAAGGGATGTGCCGATGATCAGGGGAGGAGCCTTCAAGCCCTCAGGCAGGCAGACCTCTCAGCTGGGTCCTTTATGGGGTCTGGTCACACAGCAGACTCAGGTGGGCTTCGTGCCATGGAATATCTCTGGCCGTGGTCACTGACCACCTCTTGGTTCATTAGTATGTCCCATCTGTGGCCTATCATGTCATTAGCATCCCTTAATATCAATATTTTAAACCTTTATAAAATTCCAAGGACTCAGTCTGTGGATAGGACCATGTTGCCTGTCTCTCATGCTGGGCACTGAGGTAGGCCTTGGAGGTGGTACAGCAGTGGTAGGCAGAGCCAAGTCCTTGCTTGCAGAGAGCTTACGGTTTGTGAGGATAGGCGCAGCAACAGAAGGTACCCCAGGCTTGGTGCCCTTTGCAGTGCCAGTCCCATAGTCTCTTGCCTGGTATGTGCAGAGACTCTTCATGTGCAGGTGGCAGGCAGGGGGCAAGGTTCACAGGCATCTTTGGATGCCTGCCGTCCTGCTCTCCACTCACACCTCTGAGGGCCTCCAGCACCTGGTAGGGGCTGCCATAGAGCACTGGAGCTAAACCCAGAGAGGGAACCAAGGGTCCATGCCTGCTCCCTTTCTTGGGTTGGTAAAGGGCAACTACTTCCTAGGGGCAAGCACTGGCAAGAGGGCAGCCACAGGTGACCCCACCCCCCCACTGGCACCTGATTCCCAGGTTAGGGTGGGGAGGGCAAGATCTGAGAGGGGCTGAGCTCTGTATCATAGTGCCCAGGCCAGCAAGCCTTTGTCACACCAGGGGAGCCATGACAGGAGGCCGTGATCCATAGGAGCCCCAGTAAGGGTGCTATTCTAGCTTTTAGGAGTCCCATTATCATAGGACAAAGTCTTGCCTTGGGGAACCCCCAGTCTGAGATGAAATGGCCTCTGTCCTGCAGTATCTTTCTATATCCCTAAGGGTCAGAGGTGTTGGGGCAGTGGCCTTGCCCTTGGGAGCATGTTGCTTGACACAGAGATGGAGTGATGGAGAAGTTCAAAGGCTGGGAGATGGGCCAGCAAGGACTTCCTGTCAGGATAGACAATTAAGAGCTGTGGAGGCCAGACATGGCAATTCATACCTGTAATCCCAGTACTTTGGGAGGCCAAGGTGGGAGAATTACTTGAGGCCAGGAGTTTGAGACCAGCCTGAGCAACATATAGAAATTTTTTTAACCTGGTATGTTGGCATACCCTTAGTCCCAGCTACCTAGGAGACGGAAGCAGGAGGATTGCCTCAGCCCAAGAGTTAAAGGCTGCCCTCTGGCCTGCGCAGTAGAGCAAGACCCTGTCTCAAAAACACATACGTGAATGAATGAATGCTGTAGGGCCAATTGGCAGATGACAGCAGAACTGGGAAGGGCACTTGGAAGAGAAACTGAGCCTGCCAGGCTGGGGAGACATAGAGGACATTGGTATGTCTGGGGGTGGTGAAGCCTAGAGGACTTGGGGAATGGGCAGGGAATTGGGGCAAGGTGTCCAGACCAGGAAATCAAAATACCAGGTTGAGGAGTTAAGAGCTAATGTGGGTAGTAGGGAGCCACAGAGGGTGTGTGAGCAAAGGAGAGCTATGGCTAGAACTACATGCCTGGGGAGAGTTGGCAGTTGGATCCTACCCAGCAGATTGGTCCTGGTGCTGGGCTCAGCATGAGGGTACAGACTTGAACTCCTCAACCTGGTATTTTGATTTCCAGGCCTGGCAGGATCTAACTCCATGACTTGTAAAGGCCCTTGGGCCAAGGGAAAGCAAGCCCTTTCTTTGCCCCGTCTGGGAGTCCAGGGGCCAGGTGGGCTGGGGGTGGATGACAGCCACATGTGTCATGCTCTGTGTCTTGTGCCCACCATGCTGCCTCTTTCCTCCCTCCAGGCAACCATGGCCTTGCTGGGCAAGCGCTGTGACATCCCTGCCAATGGCTGCGGGCCTGACCGCTGGAACTCTGCCTTCACCCGCAAAGACGAAATTATCACCAGCCTCGTGTCTGCCTTAGATTCCATGGTAAGTATCCCTGCCCACCTGGGAGGAAGGTGGGACACTCAGCTCTGTAGGGAGACATCAGAATTCAAGTTCTACCTCAGCCATTCAGAGATTTCTCTGCCCCGAGCCTCAGTGTTCCCATCTGCAGCTTGGGCCACAGTACCTACACCAAGGGTGAGAGGCTACGTAAAATCTAGCCCTGGTATAAATGCTTTTCCCTTCGTCCCCTTGGCTCTCCATTATTTTTGTCATTCCATCCCATCCCTGGGATGCACCCCAGGTCTCTCTCCTAGTGGGTTATCTGGGGGATAATGTGTGGGCAGTGATTCCTTACAGAGCTGTAATCTGTGACATTAAAGCCAGAGCTATGACTGTCTTGGGCTGGAAGAGAGACACAGCCCATTCTAAATCTCTCCTCTGCTACCATTGTTTATGTACCTAGACCTGTAGCAATTTATCCCAAGTGAGGACATAATAATGTCATTTTCCTTCAGCCTTTTCTTGGAGGAAAGTTGTATGATGAGGTAGGCAAGTGTAAAAAAAAAATCCAATGGCATCAGTTAGCTGCACCTCTGCATTTTAGGATTGGGCATTTGAAGCTTAGAGAGGGTAGTACCTTGCCTGAAGTCACATAGCATGACCAGTTTTTTTTTTTTTTTCCATTTTTTTTGGCTGGAGCTGGGTTTGAACCCACCACCTCTGGCATATGGGTCCGGCGCCTTACTCTTTGAGCCACAGGCACCGCCCCAGCATGACCAGTTTTTAAAGTGGACTTCCAGGTGCAAAGCCTATAGTTCCCTGAGGACAAAAGGCCTCCTTCAGGCTGTTTCTACTATAGGCAGCTCAAGGACTGCTATGGTGGTGCTTGGACTAGTGAGGGGCACCCCTGGGAAAGCTGGCTGGTTGCCACTCTCGCCATAGGCCCCTTTCCCTGTGCAGAGTGGCCGGCACAAGGAGAGGCCCAGAAGCCCAGCTGTGTGTCCCAGAGCCCTATAAGCTTGTCGGTGCCACTGTGGGCAGGGATGGCCCATACTGTGGTCACTGGGTACATATGGCTGTTTGCACTCAAATTCTAATTAGTTGAAATGAAACAAAATAAACAATTCAGTTGTTCATTTGCACTGGCCTCATTTCAAGTGCTAAGGAGCCAGAGTGGCTGGTGGCTATGGTATTGGACAGGGCAGAAATAAAACATGTCCATTGTCACAGGAAGTTCCACTGGGCAGTGCTGGCCTAGAGGGTGTGTATTAAGTTCTGAGGAGCTGATGACCCTGTGGGTATCCTAGTGGCATAAACAAGATGGTCCACTCTGTCCCTGAGCCCTTTAAGGGTTTCCTGAGAGACCCTTATGGGTGACAATGACACTTGGCAGTGACTTAAGTCTGGCATCCTCCAGGGCTCTGGGCCAGGGTTCTTGGTGCTCTTTAGGGGGTTGGGCTATAGGGATGCACCAAATTCCCCCAGCCCCTGTGGAAACCCCTTCCTCACACCTCCTCCAGCCCTGCTGTCTGCGGACCTTTAGGTGAGTCGATTCCCTGCAGTGGCCGCCATTTCTTCAGCTGAGAAGAAACCTGCCAGGAAAGATCTTTTTCAGCTCTGATGGCCTTCATTAGATCTCCTTCATTAGAACCACTGAATTTATTTGTTTCATTTTTTGTTAATGTTCTATCCTGTTAGGACAGAAAAGGGACCAGCAGGTTTCTGTTTTCATCTTTGAGAGCAGAAAATGAATGTCCCCATGGAGACCCTGGGGGACAGGCCTGCTGGCCCCAAGCCATCCCCAGCTTCCTCACCAGAGCAAATCTGGGTTCGGGCTGGCATGGGAGGCAAAATTATGGCCCAGAGAGTTTGAGGGATCTGAACTGGGTCATAGAGCACACAGCTGTGATTCAATGCCAGACAGTGTAATCGCCAGCTAGTGCTACCCAACTCAGATAAAAGCTAGCATTTGTTAGGGACCGGCTGTGGGCCACATGTTTTCCAGGCAGGACTGTCCTGGCAACACAGGTCAGACCTGAGATACTAGAGGTCTTGGTTGCAGGGACCTCTGCCTTGGGGTCCCTGCACAGTGGGGCTGCCAACCTCAACTCTGGGACTGTGGACGGCCAGCTTGCCTTATACCCTCATGGGGTGTCACAGTTGAGAAATCCTCTCCTTCCAGCTGGTCCTCACTGGGTCCCCCTGGCTGAGCCCAGTGCAGCACATGGAGCTGGGCTGCCTGTCCCCCATCCTGCAGATATGGAAACGAGCCCAGAGAAAGCTATTACTTCTTCTAGTCCCACAGCAGGAAGAGGCCAAGTAGGGGCTGGAGCCCTTATCTGTCTGAGGCCTGCTTCTCCAGGGATCCATCCCACCCTCTCCTCATCAGACTTTGTGGGAGGCTAGGAGAGCCCAGGATGGGATTATCCCTAAGGCTAACAAGGGGGACCTCTGCTGGACAGTGTCCTGCTCCAGCCTGCACAGCCAGTCCTGGGGTTGGGGGGAGGCAGTGATCATTCATTGATTCATTCATTCATTCCTGCTGCAGAGTCTAAGACCAAGAGCAGTGGAAGGGCTCCCCCTCGGGCATCTGGGAGCTCAAGTTCTACCCCTAAAGCCACCCAAGCTGTTCGGGGGCACAGGGGCATTCTGCTCACACACCCTGCTCCCCCATAGTGTTCAGCACTCTCCAAACTGAATGCAGAAGTGGCCTGTGTTGCTGTGCACGATGAGAGCGCCTTCGTGGTGGGCACCGACAAGGGGAGAATGTTCTTAAATGCGCGGAAGGAGCTGCAGTCAGACTTCCTCAGGTTCTGCCGTGAGTACCCCAGGGCTCTGCAGGGCCCGGGCCTGCCGTTCCCTGGGGATAGGCGCCCTGGCCCTTCTCTGGGTGGCCCTATGTGGGGGATGAAGTGGACTGGATGGGGTTGTCCGAGCTTCTCTGTGTGGCATAACTGGGGAGGCCACTGTTTTTGAGGGAATCATTTAGCAGCCCCTGAGTTGATGGAGTCTGGCTGCTGAGCCCTCTAATTTACAGATGAGAATACTAAGGCCTGGATTTGCTGCCTGGTTCTTCCTCATAACTCTGTGTCACTGAGCCCAGGGACCAACTGCACTTATGCCACTAAGGTTAACCCCTTTTGGTGGCCCCTTGAGTGCCTCCTGCGTGCTGCACCCTTTCTAAGGCTAACTCACTCATCTTGATGTCAGGCCTATGGGGCAGGCATTGTCATTGTCATTGCCATTGTTATCACCTTGCCACAGCCTCATGGAGGCTCCTAGTGACTAAGGGACTAAGTACATGTCCAGTGCCAGGACAGTCCAGTAGGAAGTGCTGGAGCTGTTAGTGATGTTGTGAGAAATAGTGGCCAGGCCATGTGCCAGGTACTTGGCTTCCCTGGCTGGCTCATGAAACAGTCACAGATCTACAAATGAGCAACTGTAAGTGACCCGTATCCTTCCCCTGGGATGCACAGTTGGCAAGTGATGGGGGCAGGGCGGGAGCCAGGTGTCTGGGTCTGCCACCCATGCCCTTTCGACTACACTCCTTCAGAATCCAAGAGGAACAGAACAGGCACTGGTAGGGGCCCCACTGGGACATCACTCCCCCAAAAGACCACCCTTCCCTCTAGGAGCCCCAAGGCAGAGGGGCCCCATCTCTCCACCGTTCCAGGGCCTTCAGGGCTCCTCCTAACTCAACCCTTGACTCTGCACTTACCCCTGCTGGTGGCCCCTTGTACTCAGGCCAGCTAGGCCTGTGTGTTTCTCACCTTTCTGTCTTAGGCCCCAGTGCTCCCCCAGCTGAGAGGCTCCCCTCCTCTGCCTGGCAGACACCTCCCAGCCAGACCCCTCAGTGCCCTTCACACCTACCCCTGGGCTGTGGATGCTCCCCACACCTCTGCAGCATCTGTGCCCTGAATCTCCCGACGTCAGCCTCCCCTCTATGTTGAGTTAGGGCCCGGCCTCAGCACTGAAGGTCAACACTTAGGCAGGCACTGGAGCCCACAGCTTTGGTCTCTATAACCGTGGGATAGCATGAGGTTAAGAGAGCCAGAGTCAAACCACCTGGGTCTGTATCCCAGCTCTGCCACCTGCTGCCTACTGGGCCTCATCCTGCTCCTCTGTGAAAGGGGAAAACATGGGGTGGGTCTGAAGGTTCAACTGATTCACACCTGGCAAACAATTAGAACTGTGTCTGGCACTTAGTTCACGCTCAATAGACACAGCTGTTGTCATTACTATTATTAGTATTCACATTATATCCCTGGATCAGCCACTCCAGGGAAGGGCACCCCCTGGTGCTGGGCATATCATTACTGGGGTATAGTCACTTCCCCACCAGCCCTGCTCAGCCTACCACCCTCCCTCAGAGTAGAGCTTGTACACTTCCTCTCCAAGGTTGGGGCAGAGGGCTGGGCTGGTAAGATGGCCTTTCGCAAAGACCTGTGGCTCCCTAGCCTCCTAGGCGGGGCCAGGCTGGGGCCTGAGGAAGGTGCACCTGGCCTTCCAGAGCCAGGCAGAGCTGCTATTTATAATACTAGGAACTTGGCTGGTTTATTTCAAGCTTCACAGATCCCAGAGGAGAGCAGGGTCTAAATTGGGAGGGGGGCGCAGGGCTCTTCTCATCCCCTTTCCAAGGCAGATGCTAGCACATTCTCCAAGGAACCACCAATACTCCCAGATCCCCAGCCTGGCAGGAACCTGCTCTTTGCAGCCCACAGCCTCTTGGTCAGGTCCCCATTTTTCCCGTTCAGCAGAGCAGAAAACTGGGGCCCAGGCTGGTTGAGAGCACAGAGAGGGGTACACAGGACAGACATCCCACACCAGGTCTGAGCCAGGCCATCTGACACAGAGGCTCAGAGAGTGAAGGGACTTACCCAAGGTTATATAGCAAGGGATGAGACCCAGGTCCTGTGCTAGGCACTGGGGACTCTTGAGATGGCCAGCCCTGGCCCTTGGTAAGGGGTGGTTGGGATGGTTGGGCAGGGCTTGCTAACTCATTAATCTTTCACTCATTCATTCGCTTGAGCACCATATTAGCTTCAGGTCTCAGCATAGGGCAGAGATATCCAAGCTTAAAGGTGGGGTGGTTGGACAGGTGCTCACGGTGGCCTTGTGTGCTCTTCGTCCACAGGAGGGCCCCCATGGAAGGATCTGGAGGCAGAGCACCCCAGGAAGGTGCAGCGGGGCGAGGGTAGTGGCCGGAGCATCCCACAGTCCTCCCTGGAGCATGGCTCGGACGTGTACCTTCTGCGGAAGATGGTAGAGGAGGTGTTTGATGTTCTTTATAGTAAGATCCTTCCTCATTCCATTTGGGGCCCCCAGGGTGGGTGGGAATCCCAGTCCCTGCCCAGTGGAGGGGGCCCCCCCTCCTGCCCTGCCATGGGGCCTATGCAAACCTGAGCCCCAAAGCAGGGGGCACTGGCTGCCCTTGCCCTCACTCATCCCTGTACCCCCAGCATGGCTGTTCCACCCAGGCTCCGTTTTCTGGCCCAACATATACCCTGCTGCCCTGCCCTGGTCTAGTCACTGCTATCCTCACCTGGAAATGGCTCCAGGCTCGCTGTGACCTCCAGGCCAGCTCCCTATGACCCCACTTGCCCTGTGACCAAGGGCATCTTCTAAACTACAAGGTCTTCCCTCTATGACCTTCAGGGGCTCTTGTCACCCTCAGAATGGACTCAACACACCCATCCCTACCCCACCCCCAGCCTTGTCTCTGCTCAGCACCACGGGCCCTCCTGCCACACCTCACAGAACCACTTCCTATCCTGCAGCACACTCTGGCTCATGTCACATGTTCTCACCTCAGCACTGCTGTGTCTTTTGGGACTGCCTTTTCCCTCTTCTGTCTGGAGAATACCCAAATCTCACTCTGAGGCTCAGCTCTGGGAAGCCCCCTCCCATTGGTTTGGGCCTCTCTGGGCACCTATAGTACCCTGTGTCCTCACTAGCCAGCTCTCCAGGGCCAGCGACTATTTCTATCCTTTCTGGCTGTCCCCAGTCTACATTTCAGGGCCCAGAAGCAGGAAGTAGGAAGTGCTTGAAGAATGTTTGTTGAATGACTGAAAGCTAAGCGCTCAGTGAAGTTTTTCCTGTAGAGAGGAGAGGCGACCTAGCCTCCCTTGGGAAGTGTCAGGTTACAGAGTCATGGGGCCTCAACAGTGGCTTTCACACTCCCAAGGTGCCCTTGGGCAGATCCCCGCAGTCCCTCACACTCCCGTCTCATTTATTTCTGACTTGCTTTAGCACTTCCCCTACTGAAGCCTTTGGTTCTGTGGAGCAGAGGTCTATGAAAACTTCTGCTGGTCAGCTGTCAGGAGGAGGAGGCCTGGTGGGGCGAGGAGTCCAGAAGCCATGGGTGGGCATGCTGGCCACCTTGGGATTAGGGACACCTGCCACACGTGGCTGGTTGTATCTCTGTAGACACTTCTGGTAGATACAGGGCTTTTGCCTGGAGCCCCCACACCCCTGCCAACCTGCCCCAGCCACCCTTGCCCTCCTTGAGCAGAATCCTAGGTAGCCATGAGGGGACAGGCCTCTTTCTGCCCCTGAGTGGGGGCTGCCACGTTGGGTCACAACAGATGTCCCCGAGCTCAGGCCTCTAGGCCATCCCCCAGCCCTCAATCCCCAGCCTGTCCTCACTGCTCTGTCCCACCCACCCTGTTCCAAGTCTCCTTGGTCTGTCTGTCTGCTGTGTTTTTCTGAATTCCTTCCTTGCTCCTCTCCACTCCCTTTCTGGCTTTCTCTTGCCTCACCCTCTCTCTCCCTTTCTCCCTCTAGCTTTTTCTTCATGGCCTGATTCCTGCAAGCCCTGTCTTCTCTGTCTCTTGTACCCTTGTTTCTCTGCCACCCCTTTGTCCTCATCCCCTGCCCAAAGCCCTAATGGAGCCAGCTGTGGAGAGTGACTTGGCTGGCAAAGGAGTGCCCAGGCCTTCCAGTGCACACATTGTGGGCTTGTCTGAAGCTCCTGCTTGCCCTGCCTGGCTATACAGGGTCATCTTGCATGAAGTCTGCAGTTGCAAGGGGCCTGTGGGACCCCACCCTGACGGGAGCCACTCAGCATCACCCCATCACTGGGGCATGCTGGCCCTGGCCCCAGCCTGACTGCCCTCTCATACTAGGCCCCTCTCCTTGGCTCTCCCCACACAGGCGAGGCCCTGGGAAGAGAAAGTGTGGTGCCACTGCCCTATGAGAGGCTACTCAGGGAGCCAGGGCTGCTGGCTGTGCAGGGGCTGCCTGAGGGCCTGGCCTTCCGGAGGCCGGCTGAGTACGACCCCAAGGCCCTCATGGCTATCCTGGAGCACAGCCACCGTATCCACTTCAAGCTCAAGAGGTAAGCACAGGCAGCCTGAGGGTGGGCCGGGGCAGGCCAGAAGGGCCACAGGTGCCATCTAGCCCTGTCTCTGCCGCCCATGGCCACTTAGCCAGAAGGGAGGGGATTTAAGACACCCACAGGGTACCTGGGCATGGTGGCTTACGCCTATAATCCTAGCACTCTAGGAGGCCAAGGTGGGTGGATCACCTAAGCTCAAGAGTTTGAGACCAGATGAGCGAGAGCAAGACCCTATTTTTTTATTTCTTTGTTGTTTTGTTTTTTTGAAAAACAAAGTTTTCAACAGAGTTTGAAAACAGAGTTTCACTTTATTGCCCTCAGTAGAGTGCGGTGGCATCACACTGCTCACAGCAACCTCCAGCTCCTGGGCTTAGGCAATTCTCTTGCCTCGGCCTCCGGAGTAGGTAGGACTACAGGCACCCGCCACAACACCCGACTATTTTTTTTGCTGCAGTTTGGCTGGGGCCAGTTTGAACCCGCCACCCTCAGTATATGGGGCTGGCGCCCTACCCACTGAGCCACAGGTACTGCCCGAGCAAGACCCCATTTTTAAAATTAGAAAAACTAGCCAGGTGTTGTGGTGGGTGCCTGTAGTCCCAGCTATGTGGGAGGCTGAGGCAAGAAGATTGCTGGAACCCAAGAGTTTGGATGAGCTATGATGCCACAATACTCTAGCCAGAGTGACAGAGTAAGACTTTCTCAAAAAAAAATAGTAAGACAGACACTCGATGGCACCTGTGACTCAGTGGGTAGGACTGTTGCCACAAAAAATAGCTGGGCGTTGTGGCAGGTGCCTGTAGTCCCAGCTACTCGGGAGGCTGAGGTAAGAGACTCACCTAAGCCCAAGAGTTGGAGGTTGCTGTGAGCTGTGATGCCACAGCACTCTACCGAGGATGACAAAGTGAAACTCTCTCTCAAAAAAGAAAAAAAAGACAGACACTCACAGGGGACCCCAGTTGTTCTCAGTCTGAAGGTGGAGGTGAGGCCAAAGCCCAGTCATAGAGCAAGGTCTTAGCCAGGCTGTTTAGTGGTGGAAGTTTCCCAGCGGACTTCTGCATTGCAAAAAGACTAGATGAGACATTGCTTGGGACAGTACAGCACTAATGGCATTCTTGGTGTCAAGAGTGAAAGAAGCCGAGTTATACACTCGATGGGGTTATAAATCGGGTTAATTAGAAACCATGGGGAGCTGAGGCTGTTTAGCTGGGCCGGGTGGTACTCTTTGGCAAAAGGGCAGCCTGAGGGCTTAAGGTTGAGTTTGGCTTTGCAGTGCACAAACAGGGGAGGGGGCAAAGTGACAGGACATAGGAGGCGATCACCTGCACCTGATGGGATCTTGTGAGTGGGCCAGAGCAGAGGGTAGACCTGGGATGTCCAGTGGCCTCTCTGTGTGGCCCTGGGCACAGCACAGCTACCCAGGACTGCATCCCCACCTGTAAAGTGAGAACTAGCTCCTGTTCTGCCCTTGTCATGGGGCTCTTGTATTCTGTGAGCTGGTGAGGAAGAGACCTAACAGGTGGGACAGGTATCTGAAGCTGTCCATGTGTCCTCTCCTTCATTCAGGCCGCTGGAGGATGGCGGGCGGGAATCAAAGGCCCTAGTGGAGCTGAATGGCGTCTCCTTGATCCCCAAGGGGTCACGAGACTGCGGCCTGCACGGCCAGGCCTCCAAGGTGCCACCCCAGGACCTGCCCCCCAGCACCACATCCTCCTCCATGGCCAGCTTCCTGTACAGCACCCCGCTCCCCAACCACACCATCCGAGAGCTCAAGCAGGAAGCACCCGCTTGGCCCCTCGTCCCCAGCGACCTGGGCCTGAGCCGGCCTGTGCCAGAGCCCAAGGCCCCTGGTGCCCAAGACTTCTCCGACTATTGTGGTAACATTGCTGCTGGGACCTCCAAGTCTTGGGGTGGGATGGAGGTCACTTGCAGAGACACCCTTCCAGAGCAGGTTGGGACGCTTGGGCTCTCCCAGGCAGGAAAAAGGCATGCTGGACAAGGGGGTGGGGCTGGGAAGAGAGTGTCCTGGCTGGGACCCCTTTGAGCCCTGGGCCTCTGCTCAGGCATCAGTGACAGTGTCTTTGGCCTGGGACCAAGAGACACCTAGGGAACTCCATGAGGAAGCTCTGAAGGGAGTGTGTTGGTCAGCCCACGTACACTTAATGAGTGTCTGGTCCATATCCAACCTAGATTAAGGGCACTGGGACATAGGAGAAGAACAGCTGAGTGTGAGGAAGGCCTGGGCTCCTATCCTGGCTCCTCTGCCCAAGGTCTGAGTATCCTAGGGCAGGTTGCTACCTCTCTGAGATTTAGTTTCCTCATCTGTAAAATGGGGTTGCTAGTAGCACCTACTTTGTGGGACAGTTTTTGATTAAATGGCAGGTGGGTGGTGCTAGCAGTGTTTCCTGAGGGCAAGTTAGGAATGCATGTTCACAGGCCCCAGCTATCTTGCTGAATCTGAAGCTTTAGTGGTGAGACCCAGCAATCCATTTGGATAAATGGTTCCAATGAGTTCATATCTTCTGTATTAAAGTGCTGGATCCAATGCTGGATGCAGAGTAGGTGCTTGTAAGTTTTATCACTTGTTATTATTACAAGGAGAAAAAACAATATCCCCCTCCACAAATGTGTGGGCCGACCAAGATTTAGGACTTACACACCTGAAATGAGTGTCCCCACTTGGAAAAGGTGACCTCCAGCATCCTACTCATGCTGACCTGGCATTAGAATAGCAGATTCTGGTGCAGAATGTCCTAGGACTCTGGCCCGGGAACTTGCTTTGAGTTCATGATCACAGGGCCCAGTTCTGGAGTCTGTCTCTGCCAGATGAGACTGTCACCCTAGAGCAAAAGCCTGTGCACTGGAGCTGGTTCTGGGGAACACCTCTTGGGGCCCAGATGGAACCTATCCCTTTTCTCTTCCTTGTCCAGGACAAAAGCCCATGGGACCTGGTGGGCCTCTCATCCAGAACGTCCATGCCTCCAAGCGCATTCTCTTCTCCATCGTCCACGACAAGTCAGGTAGGACAGTGCCTGTGGCAGCACCCTGGCTGGAGTAGGAGCTGGAGTTGGAGGTGTTGCTCACTGAAATGGGAATTTGTCCTTGCCTGCACTGTCACCCTGAGTGCCAGGACTATATCTGAGCCCCCTCTGGGTCTTTGTGAGAAAAAAGAGGAACAGCTCTGCTCACGGGGCTGTGAGTAAAGCCAGGGTGTAATAGTTATCTACTGCTGTATGATAAATTGCTTCCAAATGTAGCTTAAAACAACAAAGATTTACTACCTTAGTTTCTGGTGGTTGGGCATTTGAGAGCAGCTGATCTGGGCACCTCTGGCTCAGGGTCTCTAGTGAGTTTGTAGTCAAGATGTCAGCTGGGCCTGTCGTCATTTGAAGACTTGACTAGAGCCAGAGAGACTGCTCCCAAGCTCACTCGTGTGGTCTTGCCAGGAGGCCTCAATTCCTTACTGTGTATACTGTCCTTTACGGGGCTGCTTGAGTGTCCTCACAACATGGCAGCTGGTTTCCTTCAGTATTGATGACCTAAGAGAGTAAAGAGGAAGCCACGTCTTTGATGACCCAGCCTCAGAAATTGCTGCCACTTCTGCTAATATTTTACCCCTTAGAAGCCAGAAACTTGATCTAGCCTGTACTCAAAGGGAGACTAATTAAATCTCACCTCTTGAAGGAAAGAGTATCAAAAAAATAAGTGGGTAGATTTTAAAAGTTGCACACAGAGATACTGAGAGGAGGAACATTTGGGATTCATTTGTACCAAGAAGAAATGAACTAAGACTTTCTAGTAGTTCTGCTTTGTGGAGGTTTCAGCCTCATCTCCAGTAAGTTGTTCTTTCTTTTTTTTTTTTTTTGAGACGGAGCCTCAAGCTAGCCCCCTGGGTAGAGTGCCATGGCATCACAGCTCACAGCAACCTCCAACTCCTGGGCTCAAGCGAGTCTCCTGCCTCCGCCTCCCAAGTAGCTGGGACCACAGGCGC
>CAUYQV010173972.1:0-11132 GCA_963574575.1 Galagoides demidoff | reverse complement strand
AAAACAATGACGGCTGCAACCAAAAAATAGCTGGGCATTGTGGCGGGCACCTGTGGTCCCAGCTACTTGGGAGGCTGAGGCAGGAGACTCGCTTGAGCCCAGGAGTTGGAGGTTGCTGTGAGCTGTGATGCCACAGCACTCTACCCAGGGGGATAGCTTGAGGCTTTGTCTCAAAAAATAAATAAATAAATAAATTTCAGTAACCCCATGTGGCTAGGGGCTTGTTGGACAGCACAGACTTCCTTGACATTTCTAGGTCCTTGCCATGGGCCAGGGAACAAGTCAGCTCAGAAACTTTGTTTCAGAAAAACTTTGGAGGTCACAAGCCTTGGAATACCTCCTGTACAGAAATATTTTCAATGAAAAGGAAAATAGTCTTTTCTCTTTCCCCTGTTTGATAACAGCCTCTCTCCACACACCTGCTGCTGACCACAGCTTGGGCCTCTCCCTGGTGGACCGCTTATCCTTACCTGTGAAATTAGGGGTGAAAGTCTCCACACCTGGGAGGAAAATACCAGCTGGGGTCAAATATTTCTATTCTGGCTACCACAGGCGGTAAGACCAGTCTACATTCCTTTCTTCCAGAGTTCTCAAAGAATTCCTGTTGAAATTAATTACTGCTATCCACAGGTCCTGCGAGGGCTAGATCCTAGCACTGGGCAGGACACCAGTGGAGGTTCATCGGATGGTGGTGGGGGGTTAAAGACTGAACGAAGGAGGGAGAAAGAGAAAAGATTCCATGTTCAAGGTGCATCGCTTCTTTCACTGGGGATTTCTGTGTTCGATACAGTTAACAGTAGATCACCTGGGGGCAATTTCAGAGAGCAGCCAGGTTAGTAGAAATCATAATGAACCTAGGACACCAAGAATCAGGACCCCCGTGTGCAAATTACAAAAGAGTACCCCCCCCCCACCTCTTTGTATTTAAAATAACCCACAAAGTTGCAAAAAAGAGAAAACAGCTACCGGATTTGAATGATAATTCTATGTGCTATTTAAAATTATTATCATCAAAAGGGTAAATTCATTTTCAGGCACCCAAGGAAACTGTTAGTTCTTCCCCTCACCTACCCTGACCTCACCTCCCACCCCCTACTGTCATCCCCCTGGGCGCCCTAATGGCACTCCCGGCCTTCATGCCAGGTGAAAATGAATTGCACCCAAGAAGTTAGGATGAGAATGAAAGGATGGCTGGAACTTTGTGTGTTTGGGGGGGACAGAGGGAGAGGTGGTCCTCTTAAAGTTCTGCTATTTGCCTTTAAAAATAGATATAGAGCATTCTTTCTAGAATCATAAATTTTCAGTTTGCGAGGCTCTTCATCTTTCTCCTCCTCTGTAGCTGTTCATAGTAACTCTTCTTAGCTGACCCAGAGGCTCTGAAATGGTTGTCTACTAAAAATGTACTTTGTCAGTCAATATTTGAGTCCAATGCTCTATTTAAGAAGAGTTGTGTACAGAGAACGTAACCCAGGCCTCTGGCCTCAGAGGTATCACTACTCATCTGCTGGTGACAAAGAACAAAGTTTAGAGAGTGATAAGAGAAGGAATACAAGTCTGTGTCAAGCTATGAAGTACAAATGCCCTGTATGATTAGAGCTGGAAAAGACAGAGGCGTCATGGAGGAGAAAAGCAGAGCCATTGCCCAAGGGGTGACAACTGGAGCCGTCACACCAGCCTTAGAGGCTTCTGCAGCCCCAGGAAAGGCAGGGTCTCAGGAAAGCAATTCCAGGAGGAGGATGGGTTTGGCCAGTGAGGCTGTGGGCCTCTGAGCCATTCCTACCTGGGCCCCACACCCCACCATGGGTACCAAGTGCAGCCACAGGACCCCGTCCTGCTGACTTCCACACACACGCCTGCCTGCAAAGCCGTACACTTTTGGCTGTGGTTCCTGTAGAACCCGCATCCAATGCTAGGGACTCCATGAATGCAGAATAGGATGATGGTGGAAAAAATGTCAGAGCCTGCCAGCGCAGGGACAGGGATTGACTTCCAGCGCCACCCTTCATGACAGTGGTATGTGTGACCTTCAGCATGAGACTCAGCTTTCCTACACCTTTTCTTACACCCTTTACACCTCAAGACATGATTGATAATACTTCGCTTGTGGGATTATTATAAAGATTAAGTAAGACATAAATAATAGCAGTATGGCGTTCGGCAGATTACTTGGTATTAGCATATTAAGCCTGTAATCCTCAGTAGCTATTTCAGTTCGGATTACCCTTCTTGAAAAAGAGGTAGGGAGACAAGAACTTATCACTTGGGTGGTGCCTATGGTTCAAGGAGTAGGGTACCAGCCCCATATGCTGGAGGTGGTGGGTTCAAACCCAGCCCTGGCCAAAAACTGCAACCAAAAAAAAGAAAAGAACTCATTGCTTTGCAACTGTGACTTTTTTCTCCCTGATCAATGGGTTGCTTGAATACTAACTACTCCCATTTTGACAAGGATTTGTAGCATGGTTTCCTGGCAGTGCTTTTCAAATCACAGAAACTTGAATTATCTACTATTTTTATAAACCACTTGGCTGAATGAGACTAGTAGAACAGGTTAAACTCAGGGAAAGCTATGTAGTGAGGTCTCTGGAGGAACTTAAGTTTCCGGATTTGACTGATCACAGCCCTTAAGAAGAAACACTCAGGAAACAATGTGCTGTCCAAAATTAATGTGATTATTCAACAAGCTTGAGTGCCGCTCCCTCCATGAACCAGGCCCTGTGCTCTAGACGGCTGCCAGTTTGTGCAATAATAAAAGTTCTCATTACTAAGCATTTCTTAAGGAATCAAAGGGATCATGAAAAGCACTTGGATTTGGAATGAGGTAAAAACTTATTTTTAAGTGTGTATAACTTGCCACACATATACAGATAAAAAGAGAATATCTGATAAGCACAACTGTTACAATAATTGAAGATAAAAATAATTTTTAAGAAAAGAGTATTCAGAGTCTATAAAGATTATTTAAAATTTCATTAAAAAAATCATACTAGGCAATGGGCTATTTACAGAAAAAGCAAATTTAAAATGCCAGGAGATGTATGAAAGATACGACGGAATATTATGTAATGTGCAGTTAAAAAGGACAGGTTGTCATAGAATTACATGATCCAGCAATTCCACTTCTGGGCATATACCCCAAAGAATTGAAATCAGGAGCTCAGAGACAACCCAAATGTCCATCAACAGATGAATGGATAAACGAAATGTGGTATGTATAAATATATATCACGGAATACTATTCAGCCTTAAAAATGAATGAAATTCAAACATGGTATAATACGGATGAACTTTGAAGACATTATGCTAAGGTAGACACAAAAAGATAAATGCTATATGGTTCTATTTGATGAAGTACCTAGAGTTATCAGATACATGAGAGACAGAAAGTAAATGGTGGTTGCCCGAGACTTGGGAGGAGGGGTAGGGAGTTAGTGTCGAACAGGTACAGAGTTCAGTTGGGGAGGATGAAAAAGTTCTGGACTTGGAAGCTGGTAGTGATGGTTGCACAACAGAGCAAGTGTACTTAATGTCACGAAACTGTCAAAATGGTCAATTTTATGTTATTATGTTTTATGTTTTGTCTTATCACGTTAAAAAATAGTATTTCTAAAATTGTATTCTGGAAGAAGTACTATTCTTTTTTTTTTTTTTTTTTTTTTTTACCTTTAATTACACTTGAGAAATAGTCTTCCTTCCCCTTCCATCATTAAACTTCTTTGGCATGCCTTTACTACTAAAAATGCAAGGGGCTGGGCATGGTGGCTCCCATCTACAGTCCCAGCACCTTAGAAGTCAAGGTAGGAGGATTATTTGAGCCCAGGAGTTTGAATTCAGCCTCAGCAACATAGTGAGACCTTGTCTCTATAAAAAATAAAAGAAATCAGCCAGACACAGTGGCATGTACCTGTAGTCATAGCTATTTGAGAGATTGAAGCAGGAGGATTGCTTAAGCCTAGCAGTTTGAGCCTACAGTGACCTATGATGACATCACTGCACTCCAGCCCAGGGCCGACCGAGCAAGACCTTGTCTCCAAAAAAATGAAAGTAAAAATGTTTAAAAATACACAAAGGAAAAGAAAGGAATGGGTAGACAAAGAGATCTAAAACAAATCATTATGTGAAAAGGTTGCTTGCATAGGAACACATATAATATTTTCCTAGTTATGTTAAGGAAAATAAACACTCACTATGTAGAAAAAGTACAGAAAAGTATAGAAAAATGTCTCCAAGACAACATCCCAAACTGGTAACAAAAATTGCTTTTGAAGAGGATAATAAGAAGTAAGTAGGAACTTCTGATGCATTTTTATTGTTGAGTAATTAAAAAATAGATCCATAAAATCTCCAACACCAGGGGAGAAAGGCTGGAGTCTCCTGCCCAGTAATTTTGGCAAACTAGGCCCAGGACTGCTACATCAGACATCAGAAAGGTCTGACAAAGTGAGAAACAGGCTAATACACCCTCAGGGCAGAGGGAGACCATTCAGACTGCAAATATTATGACCTGTTGTGTGTACACATAAAATCATATCTGTGAGATCATAAGTTTCAGTCATGAGTGTGGAAAATATGGGATCATAGTTCTATTCTGAGAAGCTAGGAGGTAAGAAGTCGTGCTCGAGCCAGAAGTACAGGAGCCTAAATATCATGGCACCATATTTTTTTGGTGTGATGTAAGCAAATTATCTAATCTCTCCCAGCATCTATTTCCTCATGGGTAAAATGAGGATAATTAGAATACACATGTATTTGCAGGGACGGTTGTGAGGATTGTAAAGCATCTGGTATGTACCAAACACGCAATATAATGCCATGAATATAAAATAAGAAAGCCTCATTTCCTGAAAAGGGCACCAGGAGTCCAGCCTTTCACAGACCTTAGCCAAAGCTATTTCTTTCCCTTCCACAGTGTCTGGCATTAGGGGGCATTCCATTATGCCCTCAAAGCTGAGGGGGCAGCCTCACAATCTAAAGCTATTAAGAATACAGATTCCCAAAGTCCATCCTCAGAAACTGTGGTTCAGTCGGGTTGGGCATGGCCTGGAAATCTGCATTTTACCTCCAGCACCCTGTAGATCACACCTATAAGTTCAGGCAATTAAGTTTGCAAACTCATCTGGAAAAAGTGCTACCTACCTCATGGCTGAGTAATCACTAAAGACACTTTGGAAGTTCTCTCCCTGGGAACCCATGCACTGACACCAACACTTAGCCCACCCTTCAAAGCACTTTTTCTAGGACAAGTTCACAAACTTAATTGTCAGACCTCTTAAGACACGAACTCTGATGGCCATCCAAGAAAAAGAGTTTCAAAATTGCTTAGAGAGATGAACTAGATGCTGGAGTCCTTGCATAGCTATCCAAGGGGAGCACTTTGAAGGTGACCACCGTGATATTCAGCAATGAGGGATGCAGCAATTTTTCTAGGATGAGTTCGAGAACTTGTCAGACCTTATAAGAAATCCTGTTCTAGGAGTAATAGTTGGAAAAAAAAAAAAAAGGCAGAGTCCACACATGTTCCCTGCAGAGTTCTTCTCCATAGTCTGTTTTCCTTCCTTTCTCTACAAGAAGACCACCATTCCTTTTCTTGCCCCACAGTTCCTGAAAGTTGCTATTTCTTGACAAAGTCTTAACAGAGCTGCTTTTAAAATAGCAGGGAAGCAAAAGAACAGTGGGGAAGAAAGGGGGGAGAAAAGGACGGCTGCTCAGATACTTGGTAGAAGGACACCCAGAAGTAGAAGACAAGGAAGCTTTGACATTTAAACTAAAAAAAAAAAAAAAATCTTAAAATTTGGAAATATTTCATCTAGTGGGCAAACAGATCTTTCCATCCTCTGAGATGAAATTCAGGGTTTTCCAGTTGATGGAAATAGCAAAAGTGAGAGAAAAAGGGGTGGTGAAGGATAGAGACATGACACCCACAGGATGGGACAACACCAGAATCTGAGCTAGAGCCAGATAAACAAATAAAAATAAAAACCTGCATAATGCTTTTTTTTGGGGGGGGGGGGGTTCCTGCTGCTTTGCAAACACCAACTAATGAATTCACCTGCCCAGGACGGCTCCTCCAGGGGAAGGTAAATAATGAGAGGTTCTTAGGCCCTATCTGCTAAGTAAACTGGCAATACAATGGGGTAGAAATTCAGCAGTTGTGTGGTGAGAGGCTGCGTAAAATTAATTAGTTATCTCACATCTGCAGCTGATAAAGCAGGTCTGGTGGGTGGCATATTTTACATTGACACAGTTTGGGGTGGAAGATGAAAATTGAAATAGCTACTTGTCTAAGAGATTTGAGGTTCTGGGATCTAATCCCCAAAAGAGGAGAAACATGAAAAGTTGGGATTAGTTGAGGTAAAGGTAAGTAAGGGACAAAACTGCCTGTTAAAGTCAAAAGCTAATACAGCCGTTGTCTGAGATTTTTAAATCAGAAGGCAATAAAGCTGCACACACAAGAATTGGTTTTTGTCTTACTCTAAATCCAAAGGTCATCTAACAGTGACCTCTCCCTTCCAAAATGCTTAATCACTTACAAAATATTTTTGTAATAGAAAATTTCAAAGACACACATGAACTCCCCACACTATGTACCTGTCAGGAGCCTCAACTATCAACTTAGCTTCAGTGAAACTAGTGTTTCTTGAACTTGAGCTTACATCAGAATCACCTGGGG
This sequence comes from Galagoides demidoff, assembly GCA_963574575.1. Classification (NCBI taxonomy): domain Eukaryota; kingdom Metazoa; phylum Chordata; class Mammalia; order Primates; family Galagidae; genus Galagoides; species Galagoides demidoff. The sequence goes on along the minus strand of CAUYQV010173972.1, from coordinate 4,465 downwards.
GGCTTATTAAAGCACAGGCAGGTGGGCCCCTCTTCAGTTTCTGATTCCGTAGGTCTAAATTGGACTTTTAGTTAAGTTCCCAGGTGATGCTGATGGAATCGGCACCCACACTTTGAGAACCACTGATCTATACACCCATTGATTTCCTTTTTTTTTTCAATTTCTATTGATTAATTGATTGAAAGATTATGAGTGATTTTTCCATTATTGCTTTATTTTTTTCAGAACATTACAGGATACAAAAGTTTCATATGAATTGCTTTTGTATAGTTTGAGTCAAAGTTGTGTGTCCATCACCCAGATGGTGTGCATTGCACCTGTTAGGTGTGAATTTATTCTTCCCTCCTCCTCACCCTCCAGCCTCACCAGCTTGCTTTCTGTTAAGTTTTAATACCAATTATGCACATAGGTGTTGATTGATTGGTTCCAATGTAATAGTGAACACCTATAGTGTTCATTTTTCCATTCTTGTGATACTTAACTTAGAAGATGGTCTCTAGACTCAGTGCCTGTACCTCAGTGGGTAGGGCACCAGCCAAATACACTGAGGCTGGTGGGTTAGAACCCGGCCTGGGCCAGCTTAAATCAACAATGACAACTACAACAACAAAAAAATAGCCAGGTGTTGTGGTGCACAGCTGTAGTCCCAGCTACTTGGGAGGCTGAGGCAAGAGAATCACTTAAGCCCAAGAGTTTGAGGTTGCTATAAGCTGTAACACGGCACTCTACTGAGGGTAACAGCTTTAGACTCTGTCTCAAAAGAAAAAGAAAAAAAGAAGGCGGTCTCCAGAGCCATCCAGGTTGTTAGAAAAGATATTTACCTCTTTTTATGACTGAGTAGTATTCCATGGTATACATATACCACATTTCATTAATCCACTCATGTACTGATGGGCTTTCGTCTGGTTCATTCCGGATCTTTACAACTGTGAATTGTGCTGCAATAAACATTTAAATGCACATTATTTTTGATAAAATGACTATTTTTCCTTTGGGTAAATATCCAATAATGGGATTGTTATGGTAGGCCCACTTTTAGTTCTTTGTGGTATCTCCATATGACTTTGATAGAGGTTGTACTAATTTGCAGTCCCACCAACAGTTAAGTGTTCCTTTCTCTCTGTATCCACAGCAGCATCTGTTGTTCTGGGACTTTCTGATCAAAGCCATTCTCACTGCAGTTCAGTGATAACTTATTGTGGCTGTGATTTACTTTTCCCTGATAAGTAGAGATGTTGAGAAATTTTTTCCACAGGTTTATTGACTATTAGTCTATCATCTTTTAAAAAACTTTTGTTCATGTCTTTTCCCCACTTTTTTATGGGGTTGTGTGAATTTTTTCTTATTGCCTGAGTTCTTTATTGATTCTGGTTATTAGACCTTTAGCATAAGTGTCTCAGATGTATAGCATAGAAATATTTTCTCCCATTCTGTAGTTTTTCTATTTACTCTATTGATTGTTTCCTTGGCTGTGGAGAGATTTTTTTTTTTTTAATTTCAGATTAATGTGAGGGTACAAATGATTAGGCACATTGTGTTTCTTAGGTAAAGTTCAAGTTATTCTGGAACCCTCCATCCAGAGGGTGTACTGCATACCCTTAACGCTGTGCCTGTTAGCTGAGAGCTTACCAAACATACTTCTCTCCCACTTGATTTTAATTTTGTTTTTTTCTCATGTGAGGGTATAGTTTTTGTCTATTGGTTTCATATTAGTATTACATACATTGGATACTTGATTTTCCATTCTTGTGTTACTTTGCTAAGAAGAATGTACTTCAACTCTATTTAGGTAAACACAAAAGAAGTAGTCTCCATCTTTTTTAAGGCTGAATATTATTTCATGGTATACATATTCCACAGTTTATTAATCCATTCATGAATTGATGGACTCTTGGGTTAATTCACCTTAGCAAATGTGAATTGAGCTGTGATAAACATTCTAGTGCATAAGTCCATCCAGTAAAAAGATTTTTTTTCTTCTGAGTACATACCTAGTAATGGGATTGTAGGATCAAATGGAAGGTGTACTTTCAGCTCTTTGAGGAGTCTCCATATTACTTTCCATAGAGGCTGCATTAGTTAGCAGTCCCACCAGCAGTGTAGAAGTGTTCCCTTCTCTCTACATTCATGCCAGCATCTGCAGCTTTGGGATTTTGTGATGTGGTGGAGTTAGGTGATATCTCAGGATGGTTTTAATTTGCATTTCTCAGATGATTAGGGACAATTTCTGTGCAGTTTTTGAAATTTACTCAAGCCCCATTTGTGAATTTTCATTATTGCTGTGATTGCCTTTGGAATTTTCTTCATAAATACTTTGCCTAGGCTCGGCGCCTGTGGCTCAATCGGCTAAGGCGCCAGCCACGTACACCTAAGGTGGCGGGTTCGAATCCCCAGCCCGGGCCCGCCAAACAACAATGATGGCTGCAACCAAAAAATGGCCGGACGTTGTGGCGGGCACCTGTGGTCCCAGCTACTTGGGAGGTGGAGGCAGGAGACTCGCTTGAGCCCAGGAGTTGGAGGTTGCTATGAGCTGTGATGCCATGGCACTCTACCCAGGGGGATAGCTTGAGGCGCCGTCTCAAAAAAAAAAAAAAATACTTTGCCTAGGCCAATGTCTATATGAGTTTCTCTAACATTTTCTTCCAGAATTCTTATAGTGTTAGGGTTAAATAAAGCTGCTGTAGCCATTCTCATATTAGGTAACACAGAATTTAAAGCAAAAAATAAGTAAATAAAGTCAAAGATGGTCATTATATAATGGTAATGGGAACAATTCAACAAGAAGACATAATAATCCTAAATAGTTATGTACCTAACACAGGTGCACCCAGCTTTGTAAAGCAAACCCTACTAGATCTAAACAAAGTGATAAGCAGCAGCATCATAATTACGGGGTCTTCAACACTTCTCCTGCTGACAGAACTGAACAGAACTTTCAAGCAGAGAATAAATAAATAAACATGAGACTTAAATTGAACTCTGGAGCAAATGGGCCTAATAGACACTTATAGAACATTCTTGCTAGAAACTAACAAATATACATTCTCCTTATCAGCACACAAAACATTCTCCAAGATTAATCACATGTTAGACCACAAAACAAGTCTCAACAAATTAAAAAAAAAATAGATTATACCATGTACCTTCTCAGACCACAGTGTAATACAATTAGAAATCAACTCCAATAGAAACACTCAATTCTACACAGTCATGGAAATTAAACAACCTACTGCTGAATAATTATTGGATCCAGGAGGAAATTAAGATGGAAATTGTAAGAATCTTTGAACTAAATGACAAAGGGAACACTAGTTATCAAAATCTGTGGGATTCAGCAAAAGTAGTCCTAAGAGGAAAATTCATAGCCTTAAAATGCCTATATCAAAAAAGACAGAGAAAGATCACAAATCAACAATCTAATGAATGATCTCAAATTAGAAAAGAAAGAGCAAACTGATCCCAAACCCAGCAGAAGAAAAGAAAAACTAATGTCAGAGCAGAACTAAATGAAATAGATAACAAAAGAATTACATGGAAGATTAATGAAACAGAAAATGGGTTCTTTGAGAAGATAAACAAAATAGACAGACCTTTTACTAGATTAACCAAAAAGTAGAACAGAAAGATTCCTAATAAGCTTACTTAGAAATGAAAAAAGAGATATTACAACTGATACTACAGAAATACAAAATATCAAAAATCTCCATGTACATAAGCTGGAAAATATTGAGGAAATGGACAAATTCTTAAAACACGCAACCTCCCTAGGCTCAGCTAGGAAGAAATACTACACAAAACTCCTAAACAGGCCAATATTAAGTAACCAAATGAAGCAGTAATAAAAAGCTCTTCCAGTGAAAAAAGTCCCAGGTCCGATGATTTCATAGCTAAATTTTATCAGACATACAAAGAACAACTGGTGCCTATAGTACAGAACTTATTTCATAACATCTAGTAGTAGAAGGAGGGGATACTCCCCAACTTGTTCTATTTAACCAGTATCACCTTGATACCAAAGCCAGGAAAGGACACAACAAACAAGAAAACTACAGACCAATATCCCTTATGAATATAGATGTAAAAATTCTCAATAAAATTATATTTCTATTTATGTACTTATTATTTTAGGGAAAAAGTTTCACTATATTGCCTATGATTGTCTTTAACTCCTGAGCTCAATCAATCCTCCCACCTCAGTCTCCTATGTAGCTGGGGTTACAGGCACACACCATCATACCTGGCTATTTCTAGTATTATTCTTTTTTTTTTTTTTTTTTTTTGTGGCAGGGTCTCAAGCTGTCACCCTGAGTAGAGTGCTGTGGTGTCACAGCTCACAGCAACCTCAAACTCTTGGGCTTAAGCAATTCTCTTGCCTCAGCCTCCCAAGTAGCTGGGACTACAGGGACCTGCCATAACACCTGGCTATTTTTTAGTTGTAGTTGTCATTGTTGTTTGGCAAGCCCAG